>PVIR01012116.1:0-45506 GCA_004026965.1 Petromus typicus | reverse complement strand
TTCTACTTAGAAATCTTTAAAAATGAGAAATCCTTCAGCTAACACCCAAGCCTAGAGTATGATACTTTCATACTTAGAGATATGTTGAATAGACAGTACTGGAGAAATGATACTTTTAAATTTCTGCCTCATTATTTATTTTTGAAGTTACAAAAACTAAGTCTATCCCAGAGAAAGACCTTATCTCTTGACTTTGCAAACTTGAATACTTTCTTGGTATCTTTTCATAATCTACAGTCACATCCCCTTTCTCACTGGCTCAGATGGGTTTAAAATTCCTTTAGAAACCAGTCATTGTGAGCAGTAGAAGGGCAATGCTAACTAACTGAGCAATCGGGTAACACGGAAGCAAGGGTGGGTTAATCCTAACCAGGTATGGAGGTGAGAAAAGCGGGACAATTCTATTAGACTATTAGTTTGCTTTTAACCAGAAAAGCAGAGAGGACTTTAAAAGCAAGTTCATAACTGTTTGTTGTAGAATTCACTTGGCAATTTTACAATTTTAAATACAAGAAGTATAATTTTACATGTGTAGGCAACTGTATTTAGAAAAACACAAACATATATATCCTAAATAGAAGGATTTCTTCAAATTATCATAATTCTGTTAGATTCCATTCACTTCTGCCATATGAGAGCTTTTTAATAAAAAGAGCTGGTTCACAGCTAACTCTGTATATATATATATATATATATATATATATGTGCTGCTAGAATTTTATAATAAGTGTGTAGAATACATTACTTGTGTTCCAAAATCACATTTAAATTTGAAAGCAACACATGTTTCTTATCACAGAAAATTTATTGCTTTACTTAATGAATAATCTCCTTGAGCAAAGCAAAACATTCTGGCAGGATATCATTATATTCATCCTTCACCCTGTTATAGTTAAAAATAGCTGGGCGGGGGATTATCTCAGTGGTCCTGGCGCCTGTTGTGCAAGCGCAAGGACCCGGGTTCGATCCTCGGGAACCATGTATAATACTGGGCATGGAGACTCACGCCCAGCAGCAATCAGTACCACATACCACAGTGCTGGGCATAGTGGCTCACGCCTGTAATCCCATCACTCGGTAGGCAGAGGCAGGAGGATTGCTGTGATGTGAGTTTGAGGCTGAGCTCAAAGCCAGCCTGAACTACAAAGCAAGACCTTGTCTCCAAAAAAAAAAAAAAAAAAAAGCTTGTGTCAAATATAGCTTCAATTTGTTTGAATTGTATTTATTGTCATGAAAAGACAAATACAACCCATTTTATTAGACTGGCATGATTTTTGTGAAATTTAGCACATAAGAAAAAATAATCATTTATATAGTAATTTCAAAAATTGACAGTTTCTTCTGAAAATTTCATTTGCTTGTTTATTTTCACATAACACAATTATCCTTAAGAGTTATGTCTTGAGGGCCAGGGAGTTAGCTCAGTGGTTCCAGCGCCTGTCTTGCAAGCGCAAGGGCCCGGGTTTGATTCCCCGGTAACCACATACCATACTGAGTGTGGAGACTCACGCCCAGGAGCAATCAGCACCACATACCACAGTTCCAGGTGTGGTGGCTCACGCCTATATTCCCAGCACTCGGGAGGCAGAGGCAGGAGGATTGTTGTGATGTGAGTTTGAGGCTGAGCTCAGGGTCAGCCTGAACCACAAAGCGAGACCCTGTCTCAAAAAACAAACAAACAAACAAACAAAAATTAATTAATTTTAAAAAAAAAGAAAATGTTATGTCTTGAAAAATTCATATATTTAAACCTAATCTATAAGATGATGGTACTAAGAGGTGGGGTGATTGGGAGATAATTAGGTCATGAGAGTGGAAGCCCATGGATGGGGTGAGGGTCCTCACACACAAGTCCCCCCTGGACTGCCTTTCGTTTTCTACTATGTCGGGACACAGTGAGAAGGTTCAATGTGTGAACAAGGAAAGAGGCCGTCACCTTAAAGCCAAAGTATCAGCACCTTGATCATAAACTTCTCAGCCTTTATCACTGTGAGAAAATAAATTTCAGCTGTTCATAATCTACCGAGTCTATGGTCTTTTGTGACAGTAGCTAAATGGACTGAAACCTTTACATACAAGATTGAGTTTAGCAAACCGTATCCTTGTTACAATTTTCCTAAACTAAGTCCTTAATGAGGTACCCTGACCCACACAAATACCAATATAATCTTTTTCCATTTGATTTGGTGACAAAAATATTCAAGTGTATAGTTGAGAAAAGCTATACTACACTAAAGTAAATGAAAGACAATAAGGACCTAATGAAAGACTAGTTAAAAGGCTACTGAATTAATCCAAATAGCAAGTTTGGACTAACTGATCCTGGAAATAGAAACAAGAAGATAGATTTGATTATGTTTAGAAGACTTAAAGCTCAAAGAGATAGGCAGGAAGAAATAAGAAGAAAATAAATATAGGCTGCAGATAGTTTCTAAACCTTTGCCCATTGTAGAAAAAGGTATGTAATTATGCAAATATTTCTGGAGAAATATTTCATAGATTTTATCAAATCCCAAATTGAGTTTATATGAAACAAAGACTAAATGCCTTTACTGTGACATTACCATATTTACACTTTAGAGGATTTATATCTTTTTTAAATTGTCTTCAGTGTAAAGTTGACAGGTTTAAGTAACAAAAACACAAAATAGAATGTAGGATTTTATCAAATAACTGGAATCCTGTATTTTACACTTAAAAATATTTGTTATGAAATATTTATTTAAATTTATATATGATATCTTTCATTATCTGAGTATACAATTTCTTCAATTAAAATCTTACTAATTAACTCATTTATTCAACAAATATGAATTGAATGCCTATTCTATTTTCATTGAGTGCATTTTAGTGAATAAATTGATAGTATTTCTTTCTTTGAACCTTGCAATGTAACTGGGTAATGACTTTTCTAAAGTAGATTATTAATTAACAAGTAATTATAAGTTGTAAGGGTGAAGTGACAAACAAGCAGTCACATCACAGAACACTGTATTAACTTAGATAGCATGGAAGCTGAGCCAGGTCATAATGACTAAATGTGATTGGCATTAAAAGTAGGCTCAAGAATTTTCAGTTGGGAACAAGGACTCTTTTGGGCAGTTATACTAGAGACCATTTGTGTTACATATTAGCAGAAAAGTTGTCTACATTTTGCCTGTGGTCTGAGACTTTGCAGCATGCTAAGAGCAATGAGGTGAACCAATTAATAAGGCAGAAAAATTTCAAGACAGCACAACATTAAACTGCATCATGGGTACTGCTGCTTGCTTTTATCTGTAAGATTTAGGGATGGAAAGTAATAGCATAAAAAATTTGCAGAATTTTAAATTTTGGCCCAGAAGGAATCATGTCTGAAATTGAGTCTAAAGGGATGGTGGCTGCTAAAAGATAAGCACTGTAAAAAAGCAGTCAATTAGATTGTCCAGGAAAGGCAGAAAGACTCTTTGAGGGCACCTCGGGAATCATCAATACCACACTCACTGCAGGCTCAAAGGTACAAAAGTGTGAACTTTTAATTTGAGAAGATGGCTTAGCAAGCCAGGCACTCAGAAAGGTTGGCCAAGGAAAGCTGAGAACTGTGACCACAGCCAGCCTGAGAAAGTGGACATGTGGGCTGCAACCTAACATGCTGGAGCAGGGGGACTACCTGAGCCCTCAGAACTCGCTTCTGACAACCAGATACCCTGGATGCTGAGGGTCATATTAGAAAATTTAATGCTGGATTTTTGACTTGCTTTAGATTTATTTTTTCCTATTTTTTTCTCCTTTTTACCTTGGAATTTTTTTATTTTGTGTCATTGTACTTTTCATTATATGATTATCAAATTTTTATAGACATTCACATCAAAGAACGTGGCTTGAGTCTCAGAAACGACTTCAAGGGCTTGATATTTAGCTCTGTGGTTCCAAAGCCTGCTTTGTAAGCAAAAGGTCATGAGTTCAGTCCCTGGTACCAGAGAGAGAGAGAGAGAGAGAGAGAGAGGGAGCATAAGCAAGATGACTTAAGGACTTTTGAAAAACACTGGAATGACTGAGACTTTGGAGATGGGATTATTGTGTTTTAGATGAATGTAGATAATTGCACCATGTTAGGTGAAGTATGACCCAGTATTTGTTTGGAGATTAAGCATAGGTTAAGCAGTGTTTGGATGTCAAGTCAATAAGAGGTATGATGTGATAGTTCAGTTGGTTACTGCCAGCTTGATTGGCATAGGAGCTGCCCAGGGAATTGGTGAGGCACCCTTCTGAGTGTCACTGGGTAGGCCATGAATGTGTGAAATTAAGTACTGTATCTCATCCCTTGCTCCTTCCTCTTGATCACTGTTCTACTCTCCTTCCCAGATGTCCTGAACTAAACAGCTTCCACCGTGATGTTTCTGCTCTGAAGTCAAAAGATAAAGGGTTTCATCCCATTAAGGGGAGAGGCAAATATACCTCTTTCCCTTTAAACTGTAGGTATCAGTTATTGTGCCAGTGATATACTGTGACTAAGACACAGGTGGGGAGCAAGGAGAAAAGTGTTTTAGGCAAAGGGAAGTTTTGTGGAAAGACTGGTGTATGGAAAAATGATTGAGTTTATAACATGGGAAGATTTACTATTGTGGCCAAAGAGGCGCAAAGATGTAGGAACACTTTTGTAATTTGTGAGGCCAACCACACAACGGAAACACTGCCTCTCACTCAAGAAGCAGGAGAAAAGTGCCATTAAAGTCCTAAAATACAAGGCATTTTCCCTTTCCTACTCTTTCCCTTTTGATTTACCAGACATATTTAAAGTATCATTCCGTCTTTTAAATTTTAAATTATTACCTTGAGTCTTACCATTATTTTTTATATTGGACCCTGCCACTTTGGAACATAATTATGTGAACATTTACCTCATATGCAGACTCACTGATATAACAAAATTTGTTCATTATGCATATGTGTTTTATTCTTTTCATAAGAAATGCTGTAAAAAAGTAACTCATCTGTTATTATTTCACTTCATGATATGAACACGTTACCATTAACTTACTGATGAATTAGAAGAAAAAACTAAATAGAATATGAACAAAAGAGTTTCTCTGTCTTTCCTTTTTTTCCCCTATGTCACTCTTTTTTAAGTATAAGATCAGGGAAGAATAAGTAAGAAAGATACAATAATGTATCTTAATCCTTTGACTTTGTTCAAATATTATTGTCAGACTAGCACAATTTCACAGGCATGCAATCCTAGCCATTCAGAAGTTTGATCTGGAGGAATCTCAAGGTGATGCCCAGTCTGATCAACTTAGTGAGATTCTATCAAAAAAAAAAAAAAAATGCCATCTTTCTTCACTTGAGTCAAGGTCAGATTCCAAAGGAAAATTTGCCCAAGGGGTTGTTAGTGTCTACTCAGTAATTGACATGCTACACTTAACCTGTACTTATTTTGAATGTCACTGAAGACCCCAGTGAGAAAGTCAAAATTCTATTCCTACAGACACAATAAACTTAGCAATCAAAGCCGCACACACTGCACATATTTTCCTCTGCTCACAGACATGCTCCAGGACCACACTCACACATTAAAGCCATGGTCACCGTTGGGGTGGTATTTGGAAATGGAAGCTTTGGAGGCAGTTAAGTCATAAAGGATGGAGCCAAGGTAACTGATCCGTGAGGATGGAGCCCTATGACATGATAAGTGCTCTTAATAGGAGGAACAAGAGAGCTTACTTTCTTTCTCTTCCTCTCTGTCTTGTGACAATACCACAAAGCAACCATGACTCTCTCCAGACATCTGCCAGCACCTTGATCTTAGACATCGCTACTATCAGAATGTGAGAAATGAATGTTTGGTGTTTAAACAATCCAGTGTATGGTACTTTGTTTTAGCTCCCTAAATTAACTCAGGCAGCTTTGGTACAGGTAACAAGATTATAAAAATAGGCTGGTATAAGAGGAAGAAAAAGATGCTAAACTGCTCAGGGAATAACCCACAAAATATGTGGTATGGAGTCTACATTTTATTAATGACTCTCCTAACTCCTATTTCTTCTGTTTTGAAAACTCATACATATATCAAATTTCTCTGAAATATATTCCATTCACCCCAATGCCATATTTTTTGGTTATTAAGAAATCTTTGAATTTAAATTAAAACTGTCAAACCTTAATTTTCATTCAGGTACAGTGTATAATCCCCGCAGTCTGGGAAGCTGGGGCACAAGGGTCACAGTTAGAATCTGGCCTGGGGAAGTTAGGAATTTAGAATTTAAGAATCATGGCTCAACATCACTCCCCTGGGGGGGGGTGTTGTTTTGCTTTTGTTTTTTTGTAATGGGGATTGAACTCAGGACCTTGAACTTGGCAGGCAAGCACAGCACCATGACAGAGCTACTTAGACAGACTACATTTTTTTTATTTTGTTTCTTTTTTTTTTCTTTAATTTGTGGTACTGGGGTTGAACTCAAGCCCTGGTGCTTCCAAGATATGTGTGGTACCACTTGAGCTAACTCCTGACCTCAGCTCAGATTTTTAAAAAATGAAATGAAATAAATGGAATGTGGCCCAGTCCTAAAGCTCTAGTTTCAAAAATCAGTAATGAGCCTCTTTTCCCTTTTTTATGATTAAAAAAAGGAAACAAAGCTTATGTATATAGGAGAAAGGGGATTAGAAGGGGGGCAGGGAAATGGGGAAAAATGAGAATCAGATGTGTTGTGTATTGGTACACTTTTTTTAAATTGAAATCTTTATTGGTACATTACACATACACATCATAATTGCACTCCACAGTGGGGATTTGTACCAGTATAGGATACAATTTAATTCTCATTATTTCCCATAGCCTTACCCATCCTACCACCTCCCTATATACATAAAATTTGTTTCCTTTCTTTTTTGTTATAATCTCATTATTCCCCCTTCAACCTATTTCACTGAGTATTTTTTATTTCACAATATATAACATACAATTCTAGAACTCATTACATCTTTATTTTCTCATACCAGAGAAAAGATATGATATTTACCTATCTGTGACCTACTTGAGGATATGTTTGTATCCTTATAAGTGGTACAAACACTTACTGTTGAATGTGATCATAATGTTTATACAAAATGTAACAATAAAATCAATTTTTTAAAAATCAGTAGTGTCTCATTCTTCTATTTCACTATTATCTTTAGATCTATTGCTAATAAAATTATAATTATGTAATTTATGTAAGTTTCCTGTAAAAAAAACTGTTCAGAAATAGATAGCACAAGTCTCTGAGGCGTGCCTTTCACAGCTGAATTTTGCCATCTCACAGGACTGTTGGCTCCGGAGTGGTGTCCTCGTAATGTGTTTTCTGACACCCTTTAATGTAATTCTTCACTTCCTTGATTGAAGTAGTGCATACACTGATCATCGATTTGGAAACCTGGGTGTGAATGTCCAGTGTATTTTAAAAAGAAACCTTTAACACTTCATTCTATTGTGATCTTACTTTGCTTTACAGTACTGTCCCCCGTGTCACTTGCCAACTGTCTCCTCATAGATCACAAGGAAGCCAATGAAAGAAAGGAGTGGGTGGGAGAAAGAAAACAAGGTAAACGTGTCAATAAAGTTCCCGCATACTTTCTGTTCCTTCTTGTACTTTATAATTAAGTGAACCCCTTGAAAATATCCTTGATCTCATTTTTGTGTATTTAATTTAGTCTTACAGTACATGCTGCACCGAAGAGCTTTAAAATACTACTTTTTTGTTTGTTTGTTTGTTTGTTTTCCTAGGCTCTGGAAACTGACTGTCATTAAGAACTCACTCAACACCTGTGCAGTGTACCCGGGCTACTGTGTAATCTCCCAGCTTCGGGGAAAGAAATGATTGGCTTCAGCTGGCACAAGTTGAGAATGGTAACATGTCACATTATTAGTTTTTCCTTCAGAAACATAGAGTATTGGATGAGAAAACTATTTCCCTTTTCTTACTGGATAATTATTTATTACTTCCAGAATATCTATTTTTAAAATTTACAATTTCTTCATCTAAGAACTAACTTATAAATACTCTTCATGCTAGCGATATTTCTTTCCAAAAGCAAATATTACTAATGTGACATAACAAAAAGATGCATTACAGTTTTTCTTTAATGGCTTAATGAAGAGTATTAATAATAGAGTTGTGCCTCTAGCAGAGAAATTATCTAAATATTATTTAATTAAGCAGTATTGAGCATCTACCACATAACTACTACATAATCGTATGAGATTAAAATCTACACAAGCATTTCAATGAAATATAAATTCCTAGTGACAGAAATAAAATATAGTGGTAGTATTTTCTTTGAATAACTTTAAATATCTTGAGATTTCTTTTAAAGTGCCATCCAAGTATACTTTCTCCACTGGGACTGTCTTGTTTATTGAATATGCTTTTCTGCTAGGATCCAAACTTCAGATTTATGACTCCCTGGTCTCCTTTTCCTTCTTTCTGTCTTCAAAGGCATTTACTAAATTTCTTAACTTATCCTAATCCATAGTCATTTCCTACCAGAAACAAATCTACTTTCCTCACCTGGAGCTTAAAGAGAAACTTTTTGGAACCCAAAATTTCAGAAACTCAATGTTAAGCTTTTGTTGTACTAAAGAAGGAGGATAGGGAATTTGGAAAAAAAAATCCTCCACGAAGGCAATAGCCTGGTTTATGAAGTTATTGTCTTGATGCACAGTCCTGTTATGCATTTGTTCTTTCTTTGTGACTGCCTTCTGCAACATGTCTAATCTCTACAAGACTCCCAGCAAAAGGATGCATAGCAGACTGGAATGGAATCTCAAATTTGGAGGAAATAAAAGAAGTATAAACATTTATAATTTGCAAATATTCCCCTTTTCCCTTACCTCTTTTGTAGCTCTGAAGACTGAACCAGGGCCACATACATGCTTATAAAGTGCTGTCACTGAACTGCATCTTCATTTTTATTTTGAAACAGTACCACTAAACTGCGCAAGGTGGCATCAAATTCAGTTTTTCTGCATCAGCCTCTTGACTAGCTGGGTTTACACAGGCAAATCACTAGTAACAGCTAATATTCAATTTTATAGGAATTTACCAATATATTTACCTTCAATTCACTTTTGCTATTTTTTCTTCATCTTCTTTCTACTAGAACTTTTTGTTAAAATGAGCATCAAGATGTATGATGTACAGGTGCAAGTTTCCAATGTTAAATGTGATCATATTGTATGTATAAAATGAACCAATAAAATCAGTTTTCAAAAAGATTGCTGACAGAAGAAACAAATGAAACTGAACACTACAAGGTGTGGTCAAAATATAAGGCAAATGTTTTAATTAAAAATGAATTCTATTTTTGAAAAAACATTGTCATTAATCCCCCTCAAACTGCTTCCCTTCTTTCACCCACACTTAGCCCATTATTTCCACTACTTTCTAAAGTAGTTTATAGCTTTTCTTTAGGGTAGTTTCTGTCAAATAAAAGAATTATGTTTTCTCACTTTTCCTATCCATCATATCTGTTACTGAACAACTTCTGTTTCTCAAAGTCAAATAACTAGAAGTTAAATGTTTTGAATTGATTCAAGATCTTGAGAGAGCCATCATGCCACAACTAAAGGCACTTACAAAGTAAGACTTCTAGAACTACTTAGAAAGTGGGAGTGTTCATAGCAAGGAGTCTTTTATTGTAAAAACTTTTTTCAACTTAAACTATATTTTTCAATCACATCTCATGTACCTCCTTCAAAATCATGTACACCCACAGCTTTCGCTCTGGGAGTAAAATGTTGCACTAGGGCAGTACAAAAAGAGATGATGGAATAACTGAAATTGACATAGAATTTCTCTCAAGTAAAATTAACATGATGAGGAGTTACGGAATCAAGTATATTTTGCCTACTGTCAGCACGACTATTGCTGAAACCAAAATTTTATAAAAGAGGCCACTCCTGAAGTGACAATCATGAAGTGAAGGCAGGACAGCTACCTCAAATCTTCCCTGAGGATAGGGTAAGGCATGTTTCTCGGACAAAAGGGGAGTGGTCTGAGATGTAAGAAAGTCTTGGAAGTAAGGAAAACTGAATCAGTCAGTGTTCTGCATATGCATCATCAAATTTCATGGCTTTTCAAAGTATATACCTACAGAGAATGGTAGTGTTAGTGTGTTCTGAAGGTGAGATTTTAGCCTTCTGATAGCAAAATTCACTCATCTGATGCTTATGCAGGTGTAAGTCAGCAGTCAGTGGTTTCAACCAGTTTGAGTTACCTTTAAGTCTCTGGAAAACAATTTTGTGAACTGCTACAATCAGACAGAAGTGTTACCAACAGCAAAGGTAACTGGCATATTGTTTAGCAAAATGATCTCTAAAATTAGGGGTAAAACAAAGTAACTAAAAGCAAGTGAAGCTGAAGAGCTAGCAGATTTTCCTCATTTTCAATCACATCATCAATGCAAATATTTACAACAAATTAAGTGCACTGAATGATGTGGATTCAATTCATCCTGTCCAAATTCACCAAAGTTTCTTCATGTGCTAGCTTCTGAATGACTGTGAAGATATCAACTGCAATTCCAAAACTATTTCATTAATATATAGGGGAAAATACAGTTGTCAAAATAAGTTGATTTATTTGTAAATTTTCCTTCTGTTTTAGCTTCTTGCCATAATTATTGTTTCAGTTTTTGAGGCTCAGAAAAATGTCACCCCAAAGCACGACAGTTTGGCATTCTGTGTACTTTAAATTAAAGGAGATTAAAAAGCCTTAGAAACAAGCTCTCTATCACCTTCTCTTGTCCTTCTGCTTTCCTCCCATTTTTTGTCCCTAGAAGCAAGTCACAGAAACAGAATTCTTCTGCCACAAGGCAAATGTAGGTATTAGACCCTTCTCTCATGTAGTCATCATAAAACCTAGAAAAGTCATTAGCTCTCTTCATCCTGGAAAATTTTTCAATCTCAAAGGATCCTGCTGCATACGTGAGAGGAAGGGAGGCTATACAGGAAGGCCAAGAAGTCCCTGGATGGAGAGGCCTTGCTGGTTGTCCCCTCTCAGGCTACTACCAGTAGGCTGGACTTTTTTGCCCAATGACATTTCCACAGGGTTGTCCATTCTTCATCAAAATGGAGGATAAAAGTAGCCAATAGTCTCTGGACTTTAGTCTCCACTTCTAAAACCCCTCATGCCATGTAGAACTTTGATCAAACAAATCTTTCCTTTATGAACCTGTCTATTGTAAATGTGTTCTCCATGAACTTCATGACTGATAATGGTGAGAGGGTTCATAATTTTTCCACTTTCGGAATGGTATGCAGTTATTTTTGAAATCTCTATTCATGATGGAGCAATAGTCTATCACCATCTTATGACATCACATGGCATACTAATATAATAAGATATTTCACTTAGCTGATTCTTTAAGTGAGAAAATTTTAGTATGAAAAAGTTGATTAACACATCAAAGAATAAAGAATGAATATCAAGAGATTTTACAAGGCACTCTTCTATATCAGTGGTAGGAATGTAAACTAGTACAACCACTATGAAAATCAGCATGACAAAATATAGAAATTTCATTTGAGCCAGCTATTTCCCTTTTAGATACCTACTTCATATCTCTGAAAGAGTTCAAGAAATCATATTTCAGAGATACATGCACACCATGGTGATAACAGCATAATTTCTAATAGGTAGGAAATGGACTATATTCCTATAATCAGGGGAGTGACTAAAAAAAAATGTGTACTTGTACACAATAGAGTACCTCACTGCCATAAAAAGAGAAACTTGAGGCATTGATAAATAAATGAATACACCTTAAAATGCCACTATTAAATGAAGTACACAGATAAAAGCCTTACAGGCAGCATGATTTCTCTTATTTATGAAAATCATTTATATATTTATGAAAGGATGCAACAGAAAATGGTAACACTAGTAACCTCTGTGGAGGGCAAGCCAAGTGGCAGAACAAATGAAGAAAAGGAATCTCCTGTTTGTAATATATCCTGCAATACCCTTCAAATCTGGACCATTACATGCATTACTTGTTAATAAGATAATTTGTAAAAACAATAAAAGCAAATTTTAAGGCTCTTTGGTGAGTAACTCAGGTGGAGAGGGAATCAGAGCAGAAATTAGAAATTTTGCAGACCCTTTGAAGATGGTGAGTAGAGAAGTGCAGGAAACAAAACAAGTGATCATTTCACATATCACAGCAAGTTTTATTTAGGTTCTAGGAGTTTGAACTTTGGCAAATAAATATATCCACCATCCTTACCTAAAATTGAAAGTGATGTTAAGTAACATAATATATTTAGTTCCATCATTTATGAAGTTATACTCATTACTTTGTTTCACTCTTAAATTAGTCTTGCATCTCAAGAAAGAATTATTACTGGCCTTTCCATTTATTTTCCATATGGGAGAAGCGCATGAAATTCATAGAAGGAAGTGTTCTTTCTAATTCCATTATTGAAATGACAATATAGAGAGATTGTCATAAGTCAAGAAATGAAACTAAAAAGCTTGAACAAATTGATTGGTTACCGAAGCCAGTTTAACACAACTTTAGAAATGTAAACAATATGTTACTTAAATAACTTCATCAGTTGGCTAAAAGACTACAGTTTCTTTCTCCCCCATCCATGCTTTTCAGCAAACACTATTTTCCTGTGATTTCTGTTAGGAAGTATAGATAAACAAATAATTGTTCTCAAGTGTCTATATTTCGACTAATAAGAAGATGACATCTCCAGATGGGACAGCAGTATGATTTTAGAAATGTCAAGAAAATAAGGAAGGCAAGACATGCAAGTAAACCATTGGAAAAACTGAATGTATATTGCTCTGATGCTGAGAATCTGCCAGCGATCAATTATTACACTATTCATAGGGCTCAGAATGAAAGCGATTAGTAGAGATACTTCCTAAACTCTATGTTTTTCTCTTTTTAAAGACCTACTCTAGATCAAAGTAACTTCTCATTTTTACAAATGTTAGGATTGTGTGACTTTGATTTGTGAAATTCTCAGTGTTCTTTTAAAAAGACTTTATTGATACTCTCCTTTGGGTTCCTAAATTTTTAGCAATCTCATTGGTGCAGCTCTTTGCTAAGTAACCCTGGGAAAGGCAGACTGCACAGCCCTGATGTTAAAGCTAAATACTACTATATGGAATTATTTTTGCTAGTATGATTAGGATTCAAAAACTATATGTTTGCAAAGACTTATTTCTCAAACCTTTCAAAACAAAGTCTTTCAGATTTCATGTTGGGGGTCCAAATACCCTATGAATATTTGGAACCAAGTTGCTCCTATTTTATACTGTTAATTATTGCTATTTTAGTTTGGCAGGAAACATCCTATAGATTATATTAGTATCATATGTAAGTGCAATATTTTGAACACAATGTGCTGATCTTTTATATTAAAAGATCTACATCTTTGTTATCTAAAAATGTAAATAGTGAAAAGCAAAAACTTGAAGAACTCTTCAGTTTTTGAAATATCCTTACATCCAACATCTAATTTTCTTCACACAGCAATGTACAAGTAAGACAAGATAAACATTATTGTATGCTGAGCTGTCACCAAAAAAAAAAGAAAAAAGTAACTGCCATTGATTCACTCTGTATCCAAGCTACCCCTGGGCCTGTCTAATTCTCTTGTGTAGCATACTGTGGTCCCCAGGGAGTAGAAGGGGAAAGGTATTCCTCAAGAATGGAAGCCCAGCCCAGAAAAGCAAACACTCTCGTGTGAGCTGCCCTAAGCATGGAATCCTCACAGCTATCTCTTCACTGACAGATTTCTCAGTAGTTTTGAAACCTGCTTAGGAAACTGCTTCAGTCCATGGCCATGCAAGATGATAGCTCTGGCTGAGGGATTCTCAGCCTTAGCCAAACAAAACAAAACAAAACAAAACAAACAAACAAATAAAAACCTATGACTTCAGGAAGGCAATGAAGGGAGAATATTCATCGTCTACACATCTTAACAGTGTGTGTAGTATTGTAAGCAGACAATGAACCAGGGCAGCATTTAAATTAGAAGAACTCACTCACTAATAAGATGGGGGTGCCCTCTCATCTATGTTACAGTCAAAGGCTCAGAGTCCCCATGTTTGTGAATGAATATATCCTTTTTTCATTTGCCTTCTGTCCAGAGACACTCTGAGCAAATATGCTTTAATAAATGGATTTGTAAAGTACTTTGTCACTCTTACATGGTTGATTATACATATAAAAGGTTTTCCAAATAATTAATAGTGAAGGAAAATGTGTGAACTTGCTTGGTGTCTATATGAGTAACAGATTTTAAATAGGCTCTTTCCCTGTCAATTGAATCCCTGTCTTCAAAGCTTATTTTTAAACTTGAAATATTTATAACATATGGTTTAGAGAGGATTATCCCTCTGTGATCTGAGCTATATTGGAAACACCATTATTTATATGAGAAACAATTTTTTGAATGAAAACCAGCATATTAAACATTCAAAGTGTCAAATAATGTGAAAAAGAATGGCTATATTCAGAACAGTAAGAAATAGATACCAATAGAACAGATAATGGAAACTATTGCATAAAAGGCTAAGGCCAATGGGAAGCATTAACACAAATAAGATAGGTAACACAACATATGTTCATATGCTGTTACGATTGGCAGACTCCTGGCTGAGCTGTTGGACAAATGCTCAATATCATTAGTCATTCGAGAGATGCAGATGAAAACAACACAGATTTCATCTCACTCCACATAGAATGGCTGCCATTTCAGAATCAGCCAGCAGCAAATGTTGGTGAGGCTACGGAGAAGAAGGAACCCTTCTCCACTGTTGGTGGGACTGTAGACTCATACAACCCCTGTGGAGATCAGTTTGGAGATTCCTAAAAAAGCTAGGATTGGAGGTCCCATTTGACCCGGCCATTGCCCTGCTAGGTATATACACAAAAGAATTTAAAAACTCATATCACAGTGACATATGTGTACCCATGTTTATAGCAGCTCAGTTTGTGATTGCTACATCTTGGAAACAACCCAAGTGTCCATCAACTGGAGATTGAATAAAAAAGCTGTGGTTCTTCTACAGAATGGAGTATTACTCTGCCATAAAAAATGATAAGTTTGAATCATTTCTACTTAAATGGAAACACCTTGAGGATATCCTCATAAGTGAAATGAATAAGGCACAGATAGGTAAATAGCGCATCTTTTCTCTGGTATGAGAAAATAAAGATGTAAAAGAGTCCTAGAATTGTATGTTATATATAGTGAAATAGAAAATACTCAAAATAAAATAGGGTGAAGGGGGAAAAATAATGAGATTATAACAAAAAAAAGAAACAAATTTTATGTATATAGGGGGGTGGTAGGGTGGGTAGGGCTATGGGAAAAAATGAGAATTAAGTTGTGTCTTATACTGGTACAAATCCCCACTGTGGAGTTCAATCATGATGCGTATATGTAATGTAAAAATAAAGATTTCAATTTAAAAAAAAGAAAAGAAAAGGATTGAAAAACATTTTCAGAGTTGGAGAAGCATAGAATACGAAGGCATTTGGGGGTTTTGTTTGTTTTGTTGGTTGGTTGAGTTAGGGTCTCACTTTGTAGTACAAGATGGCCCTGAACTCACTCTATAGCCTAGGCCAGCCTTGAATTTATAGCAATCCTCCTGCCTCTGCCTCCTGATTGCTAGGATAACAAGCATGAGCCACCACACTGGCATTGTGATATGGAATTATGAAGTGATGGGACTGCATGTGTGAGTCACCATACCCCTTATAGTAGTGTGTGGTTATCAGAGATCAAACTCAGGACCTTACACTTGCCAGACAGATGGAAGAACCGCTGAGCTAAATCCCTGACCTGAGGATGTATTTTTTAAGCAGGGCTGGAGAATAAAAATATGAAATTCAGTAAAATCATATTTGTAAAAAATGGAAAATATCACACATAAATTTTATATTATTACTATTGTGTTTTACAATATCATGATTAGAGTAATTGTATTTTTCCAATACAAGCACTTTTAGTTTCAGTCTTTCATATATACAATCATTTGTCAACTTTTCTTATTAATTGACTTTAATATACTATTCTTTTACCCCTTCACCCAGCAAAAACATATAATACAAGCTCCATATAATGTGTTAGTGAATGCTGTTATTGTGTGTAAGTAGACAACTGATGAGATATTTGCTCTCTTCATCAAAATTCAGTGAGAGCATCAGCTAACCATAGTCCTTACACCCAGGTGAAACTATCACCAGCTTTTAAATTTTGGATTGAATATAGTGAAGAAAAGTAAGGACAGTTTCTGGAGGGCTCAGAGGACTCCACTATCCCAGAAAAGCACGCACACACACACACACACACACACACACACACACACACACACATTTCTAAAAGTAGATAGTTAATTTTAAGACTAGAATATAATCAAAGATTAGATTTTTAATGACTAGAAACCCAACATATTAAAATTGCCACATTGAGGTTTTTGTTAAATTAAGAAATAAAATGTTTTGCTAAACTATTTTGATATTAAGAAATAACTCCAAAGGAATAAGTAAATAAAATTGTTTCTCAAAAATTCATTACTTCTCCTAGAATAAATCATAATAAGTTCTGGGGCATTTTCTGGGAGATAGTGGGTTTTAATGATTATTACTCAATATGAAGTTTATACTTCTTGAATTACAAAAATTACTATTAAATGACAATATAGTTTAAACAAGGGGATAAAGGACAATATGGCAAGACTTTTGTGAAGGATATTGAAACAAATTTTTGAAGGCTCTGACATTTTAGTGTATTTTGATTTAAGAATTCTATTTTTTACAATTTACCATAAGGATTATGTGTGGGGCTGTTTATAATAGGAAGGAAAGCCAAAAATAAAGAGAAGAAAACAGAAATCAATAGTTATCCTTTTTCTTTTCTTTTTGGTACTGGGGATTGCACTTGGCACCTTGTGTTTGTGAAACAGGAACTGGAACCACTGAGCCATACCACTGGCCAGGAGGTAGAAAGGAATGCAAGGGCAGAAGAAAAAATTTAAAACTAAATATGACAAATTACAGGGTTAATTTTTTGTATTAAGAAAACAACAACAAAATTAAATGTTTTAGATGACAATTTCCTGATTTAGGAAGACTTGGACAGCACATCCTGATCAGAATGTTTGCATCTGTTTGTATCAAATCTCACTACCCACTGCCATTTTCCCCTCACTCCAAGACCTATCTTGACCCAACTCTTACCACCAAGCTCCTGGTGACATATCCTACCTTCACTTCATGCAGTGACTTCAGGGTTTGCTCTGCTTTCTTCCTATTGACATTATCACACCTATCACATCCTCGGATGGGCTTTCTGCTCCAGAGGTGCTAATTCTCTTAGAACACAGGAATACTGACTTGACAATGAGACCTCTTTTCAAGATACTATGTGGAAAGACTTGGAGGGACACAATGGATGAGTTATCTCATAAATACCAGCATTGTGTAGGAAGAACTTGGTTTGATGCTGACAATGGAACTCCATCCAACAATCCAGCCAAATCTCCAGAGTGACAGGGAACGTGCCACACAGCCTCCAAAGTGACTGTAACATTTTTGTGGCCTGTGACTGACTATAGGAGAATGTAAATCTATTCTATCTAATTCTTTCCAACAGCCAAAAAGTACTTTAGGAGCAACACTCCTAAAGTGGAAAAACACACCAATGTATGTTTAGTTCTTATTTCATTATATCAAAAATAATTGAATATCAAGAAACATTACCATTGTACTATTTTGTTGTCTTAGAAGGCTGGGTTGATTGAGTTGCCAGTATTTTGTCATATAATTTCTGATTCAAAAATTAATCTGTAGGCGATATTCAATTATTGTTTTTTAAGTACAGTATGTTAATTCTTGCTCTGCCTGTGTTTATTTCAGACACAAGCACATGCGCAATATGTATAAACAATATATATCCAGTTATTTAAAGTATTATAAGTTAGTCTGGTAAGAAAGTGCTTTTCAAAAAAATAAAAAAAATAAGAAATACTTTTTTCAAATATGACTATATTTTATAATTTTCTAACTTTAGTTACTGAGTAATGTCAACTTCATAGAAACTCAGAATAGTCTGTTAATTTTATGAAATAATTTATGGACACTCTGAACACAAAGAAAACATGGAACCTCCTTCACTAACCTCCTCTTAGGCTTAAATTTACTAAAATAAGTAGTACCACAGAAGAATGAAGAAAGAGGGTCAGGGATTTAGTTCAGTGGTTCTGGCACCTGTCTTTCAAGTGCAAGATCCCAGGTTCGGTCCTTGGTAATCTCGTATAACAATGCTGGGGGTGAAGGCAGAGGCAGGAGGATTGCTGTGAGTTCAAGACTGAGCTCAGGGCCAGCCTGAACCACAAAGTGAGACCCAGTCTCAAAAAAAAAAAAAAAAACAATGAACAAAGAAATAAGTATTTTACCCTTTTGTTCATCCTTTGGTTAGCACTTGACCATGTATTGCTTAAATTTTACTTGATTTAGCAGATACTATGCCATAGTGATGAGGGCAGACTAAAGCAAGACAAGATGTGTTCTGTACATAAGTAATACAAATATTAGAAAAAGGAGCCCGGCCACCAGGGCTTCTCGACAGGCTAAACTGTGGCTAGAAAAGTTTGTGTTCTCATGTTGATAAAATGATAAAAGCAGAACAGATTAAGCATCTCCCTCACAAAGTTATCTAACTATTACTGGTTCTTAGGTGCCACATGTGTAGAATTTCACACCACCTATTCTAATTCTAATTAGTTTATTTGGCATGTCAATTTTGAATAAAATAGAAAGAACAGCTAGTCTTGTTTTTTTGTTGTTGTTGTTATTGTTTTAGAAAATCTTGCTTTGTAGTTCAGGATGGCCCTGAGCTCACTATGTAGCCTAGGCAAACCTCAAACTCACAGCAACCATCTGCCTCTGCCATCCTAGTACTGGGATTATAGGCATGAGCCGCCATGCCTGGCATTGTGATATGTGGTACTGATTACAGATGGGTGAGTCACCATGCCTCGCATTTTTGGTATGTGGTTACCGGGGATTGAACTAGGGACCTCATACTTCAAGGCAGTGTAGGAATCACAGATAAATCCCTGGCCCAAGAATAGCTATTCTTTAGTGTGTGTGTACATTTGTGTGTGTGTGTGTGTGTGTGTGTGTGTGTGTGTGTGTGTGTGTGTGTCTGGGCATTGCACTTTACATATCATTGTTTGGGGTGAAGAGAACTGAACTTGTTATAATAAATTTGATTTAAATTAGATAACACCAAAAACTTATTTCTCACATCATTTCTTTATCCACATGTCATTTCTTTTACTTATTTTAGCCAGCCTAATCAATATGAGGATTTAGTCACTTGTCTCCTGTCTTTGCATGAAGAATGCTGACCTGCTGTTCCTAACCAGTTCCTACCTAGTCCAAAGGTAGTATGGGCACATGGGCCTTCTGGATTTGATAGGTTTCCACCAGTGATTTTCCTGTATAATGTACAGTTCTTCAGAAATTTTTTCATGAGTTTCAAGGACTACCTGGTCATGCTACAAACGCTATGGTTATTAAAGAACATATTTTCTCATTCTTTTGTCCCACTTCCAGCATCCAAGAGCTGGAAAGGGAATCAAATCTTTGCAGAATGACTGTACACTGTCAAAATAAGACAGTTTCATTTAAATAATAAATAAGCTCCATGGTTAACTTTTGCTCTGATCCATTCTAAACATTAGCACCTGATCCGGTTTCCAGCATGACTGCAACAACATTTAAGTGTACAGTATACGATTGTACTTGATTTATTGAAGTAATGAATTAGTTTTATTGTAGGTGATTAAATGTATTTTACTTTTTAAAGCACAAGAACTAGAAAAGAAAAGCGTCGTTACAGTCTGAAAATAACTAGAAAGATAAGTTCATTAACTTGCCTACACTTGTGCATCATAAAAACCTTGTTAAAAATTATTCCCTAGCCTGCTGTATTAGCTTCTTTATGAGGTAATTTCTCCATACAGTAATAAGATTTTTCTTTTACTCTCCAGTGCATATTAAACCCACTAATCTTCTTTTATAAACTATAGTTTCAGCCACTTTCTCAATTTACTCACTTTAAAGATGCACTCCTATTAATATTAAAGGTAGCAAATGCAGATATGAACTTTGCAAAACATGTTTCCGGATTTATGGCACAATCTTTTAACAGTGTACTGCAATAGCACAAAAGGGAAAAAGCCGTAAATGTCGAGTATGTCTCATAGCAAACCAAACAATCTTAGTCCCCATAGAATAAATTTCCCACCCCATTCATTATATGAATGAACTGTAGACATATTTTCCACTGTCAGCAAATAAAAACAGAATAGAAAGACTCAGTTCATTGAAAGAAGTACAATAAAATCTCTCACAGCAATCACACAGATGTCAGTGATCTGATTAGTATGCATTACAGATGTTCTGGGGAAAGGACTATCAGTACCATTTCTAGGTAGATTTCAATGGATCAAGGTTTTCTTTTGACATCCAAAAGTCAGACAGGTCACAAAAGGACATTGAAAATTAAGTCTTTCAAAGGTTAAATTCCAGTCGTTTTGATTATACTCCTTTCAATAATTATTCTAAAATATTCAATATTTTAAAGCTTATTATTTAATGATGGCATAAGTAATTAAGCTAATACTGCACTTCAAACATCCTCAAGTTGGTAATGCATCTTGGAAATAATTAACCTAAATTGTTAGAGAAGTCTCTTTTAAAGGACAGTGCACAAATATCTGTCCTAACATTTCTTCCAATTAAACTGGAAGTAAAAGATAAGAATTTTCTTATTGTCTCATGGCTGGGCTTATTTTGTTTATTGAAAAACAAAGATTTTAAAATTTTTCTTTATATAATAAATGTAGGTAAAAATTTGAAATATATGAGAACAATGAAACGTACTAACACATAAAGGTTCTTACATGATAGTGAAAACTAGATAAACACTTTAGTTTAAATAACAGAGAAAATTGAAGAAACTATATCAATAATGAGTAAATCTATCAAAAAGTGTTCATGTTCTCCATTAGTTAAAACTGAAATGCTTAAATTTTAATAGGAAATCATTTTAAATAAGATTTAAAAAGATTAAAATATGGAATAACTATAAAGCTTAGGAAAGAAAAACTCTTCAATCATACTTTTGAGCATATAAATAAGTATATTTTCATGAACTTTTTGTAGTCTTTAAAAAAATTTGAAACATGTGACACTGGTCTAAAATATCTGAGATTGTATATGGACACACAAAGGGGCAAATAAATAGAAGAAAATTAACAGTAATAGAATGTTCATCAAAAAATAAACTGGGCTACTTTAAAATATAGAACATAGCTAGCCATATTTTATTTGGTAAAGTTGGAAAAATGTTCAGACTAGACTGAGTGGAAAAACAAGTTACCAGGTAACATGCATATGTGTCCTGTAAAATAAAATAAAATAAATTAAATAAAGACCATATACTAAAATGGTATAGTTATATGAAGATAACATTTATACAGCTTTACTGAATTAAGCTAAAATAATCATTTCTTCTTTTCTTCAGAATTTCAAATATTTTTACACATTTGAATTCATAGTGTTGCTTAGATATTTTAAAATGCAGGATACTTATTAAAATAGTAGTATACTTGTTTATTTAGTATACTCACTAGTTTCAGAAACTGGTAAGCTGTCATTTATCTATTTATAGCAAAAACCTCGAAGAAATTCTGAATAGATTTTTGTTCTCCAAACTTGCTTCCTCCGTGCTAATGTTTCATTCTTGCTCTCTGCTGTGTCTTCACCAGTCTAAGCAACTGTTGAAATACATATCATAAGTCAGTGTGGAGAGATTTAGGTGCTTGATCTGTTGGTAGCAACTAGCATTTCTGATACAGTCATTACTGTTTGGGGAACAAGTAAATGACCGAAAATGAACCAATTTAGAAATTTTAATTTTGAGGGCCGGGGATTTAGCTCAGTGGTCCCATTGCCTGTCTTGCAAACACAAGGACCCAGGTTTGATCCCCCAGTAACCACATACCATACTGGGCATGGAGATTCACTCCCAGCAGCAACCAGTACCACATGCCACAGTGCCGGGTATGGGGGCTCACGCCTGTAATCCTGGCATTCAGGAGGCAGAGGCAGGAGGATTGCTGTGATGTGAGTTTGAGGCTGAGTTCAAGGCCAGCCTGAACTACAAAGCGAGACCCTGTCTCAAAAAAAAAAAAAAAATTAATTAATTTTGAAAGAAAGAATCAGAGTTACTTCCCTCACCTTTTCAAGAGAAATTGAACAACATTTTACCACCACCACTCCTCTTCTAACCAATCTTTGTAATATATAAACTTTAATGTTCTCAGAACCCATTGCATTGGGTCGGCATTGGCTCTACTCACCTGCAGTCTTTACCCGGACTTTAAATAAGGCTTTCCGTATTAAAGGAGGACAGAGCAGGTTGGCATCCCGAGCGCAGGCTGTTCCTCCCTTCTGCCTACATATGTTCTTCCTCCTGACAGATGGGAGCATTGGCAGCTTACATCAACTGCAATCACTGCGGACAGTAGGGGATGGAAAGCTCACATAATAAAATATCAAGTTCCGGGTGATGTGCATAGACATTTCTTCTACTTTGCTGCCCCTAGGCCTTGAACAAAGCACATGTTGGGGGCTTTGGTGAAAATTTGTTGACTAGCACACAGTATTAACTGACTGGAAGAGTCAGCTTAATCATATTTGTCTAAGACATTATAGTTACCCTTTTCAGATAAGTGTTCTATTCTGGCATTTTGGAAAGATACATGATGCCAAGCAGAATATTTATAACAAACCTTTTAAAGTTTATTCTCATCTATGTTTGCCCTCAAAGGTCATTGCATAAAAGAGATCAAAACACAGTTTCTTCCAGGCCAGCTCAGTGGGTGGTCAGAAGCAGATTAAGTACTAACAGAGCTCTGAAGAAGTACAAATCTTTATGAATTGTTTTACACAGTTATATAATAGATTGTCTCTATTACTATGCTGCCTAATTACATATATGAAGTAGTTCAATTATAACTGATATAATGAAAAAGCATTTAAAATGATGTTGAAAACAAGCTTACTAAATGGGCTTCCTGTGACTAGCTAAGCCCTTTACTGGTGGTAGCTTGTTTAGTCTGTAATTTAAAAGTCTTCAGGAGCTCTGACTTCACTTGGTTGATAAACTATCAAAAATAGAATTTATCTCCCTTATTGCTAATGTTCTAATGTTAGGAAGAACTAAAACTTGGGTTTATGTTCCCTCCAGGCCACCACTAAGTAAGTAGCTAATACTCTGCTTTGGAATTATGTATTGTAGGAACTTTAGGTACACTGTGTTTCTTTTGCAGGTCTTCTCAGTGCTTTCAATATGGGGATCAGGGAAAATACTAGGTGGCATACAAAGATGACAGAAATATTGTGACTAATATCAAAAAATTAAAATCCAGAAGGGGAGTCAAACATGTGGAAATGGATAAATATTTGTTGATGTCATATGAAAACTGTTAGTTACCCATAAAGTACAGTGATATCTCAGAGAGAATGAGAAACTCTGTTAAATACTAGGTTTAAAGTAATAAAGTAAGTCTCAACAAACAAATACTAAAGTCAAAGAAGAAAAAGGAGAAGATGATGATGATTTTGAGGAGGAAGAAACAGGATATACACATGTAAATTAGGAAATCTCATGAAGTGATTGTGAACAAATTAAGAGCATGAAAAAGAACAAAATATATTGAAGTCAAATGATAGAGAGCTATCATTATTCTAAGGAATTTTCAAACTGAAGAAAGGACAGAAAATTGGTGCTATATTAATGAAAAATACTTGGAAATATTTGGAAAACAATGGGAAGGAAATAAATATAAAACAGACAGTGATTATAAATATTTCAAAACTTCAGAGATGAGATGAGCATGAAAAGAAAGAATTAGTTCTCAAAAGAATAGTAGATGAAGAATGAAAAAGACCCAGAAATTTTCAAATTAAAAAACAATGGTGAGGATGAATTTAGGGTCAGCTCTAGATTGGCCAAGTTGGTGGATTTCAGGGCCAATACTCATTTTCTAAACCACAAAAGAAGAGGAAAATGAAAGTCACATAATTCATTATGCTGGCAGTAGACAATGAATAGAGCATGACCCTTACCATACATATATTTGAAACAGAAAAACACATGTTTTGGCCCAAGCATGTAGGAAAGTTGAAGCCCAGTGGGAAGAATGGCAGAATAATGGTCCCCAAAGATGTGAACACAGAGTTGCAACCTGGTAATGTTATCTCACCTGGCAAAACAGATTTTGTAAATCCTATTAAGGCTATTGGCCTTCATATGAGGAGAACTTAGATACTCTCAATCTAAATGGAGTACTAAAATAAAAGAAGATAGGAAGATGAATAAAAAAGATGCCCTCTCTTTAACAATGGAAGGAGGCCACAGTCAAGAAAAAGAGATCATGATAAGGCTGGGAGCACTCCTAAGCTGGTGGCTTGTGAGAAACCTTGAGGCTCAGCCCAATGGACACAAGGAACTGCATTTTCTTAGCAACTATAACCAACAGGTAACAGAATATGTTCTGGATTCTTCAGGGAGGAACGCAGCCTGCCAACATCTTGATTTTATTCTGCAGGGATCAGTAACAGATTTCCGACCTATGGAACATTAAAATAGTAAGTTCTCTTATTACTATAATATGCCAAGTCACAATAGTTTGTCGTGGCAGCAACAGAGCACAAATACTCCAACTTGCAATGCAGATGGCATCACTGGATGTGGAAATGAGTGAGGGGTGTACGGGAAGGGTTCACACTTCATTTTAATTATGATGTCCAAAAGGAAAGAAAATTGGGGACAATGGAAGAAGAAAAAGCAGAGGAGGGAAAAATCATGAAAGTAGGAATAAATTTTAAATCAAATTACAATCTTTTTCTTCTTTATTGCAGTTGTGAAAAACTAGGTTTCCATTTACTTACTGGGAGAGAACCTATATGTATCTTCATAAGACATTTTCTTAATTTAATTTGAAAAAACTTTATTAATATGAAATACCAGAATAACATAGGATTTATTATAAGTATTTACATAAATATAAACATCTGACTCATTACCAGTAGACAGAGTTATATAACAAAAATGCATAAATTAGAGTAAAATGTACTGGATTTGACAGGACTCTTTTATTTGCAAGAAGCAAAGCAATTAGAAGTAACCACCTAAAACAGAGTGCAGTACAAAGGTTTGAGAACAGTTCAAAAAAATTGAGGGATGAGAGCGCAGCTCTGTCTAAAGACCCACAGGACATCGAACCAGACTCAGTCCACACACTCACTAAGGACTTCCTAGGTGTGCTTTTGTCCAACATCTGTTCCTACTTTGTCACCACCACCTGCCATACTTTGTTCTTCATTACAATATTACAGTGTCATTATAAGATCTAAGTCCTGTATTTATTAGGAGACCCTGAAGAGAGATTAACTTGCCTCTTTCTTTCTCCTCAAGCCTGAAGTAAAGAAAGACATATTTGGCCCAGGTTATGTCAAGAGCCAATTATTTGTGGCCAAGAATCAGGTTAAGTAGATCCATAAAACTATGAGGAAGAACATAAAAGATACTGTTCAGAGAGTTTCATCATTTTCCTATGTAGACAGCTAAATGTAGAAAGCAGAAAATAAAGACATAGAATAGTAAAATAAAGACAGTATGAAAGATGCTACACAAAAGTGGATATCAGAATTTCCCATGTAACTATTACAGGGAGTGGCATGTTTTTCTGAGTTTAACTGTCAAAGATAAAGACATAATCAGCTACAAAATTCATTATATTTGTGAAATGAAATTGTCCAAGAATTAAACAAAAGCAAATTCTTCTAGGCCTTTTGCCTGAGAGAAACTTTCCCAGGTTTATTTGGTCTTCTCAAGTGAGTTTTCTATGTGATGTGACAGATAAAATCCTGAAAACTACAAGACAATTCAAATGGGAACTTGCACACAGTTACTTGTAATGGACCACTCGGAGTACTCAGCACTGTTGGCCACTTGTTCTTTGATTTACAGTAAGCATTACATGTACCTATTATTTTTAAGTAAATTATTATTTTTAACTAGGGCTTCTGATTTTTAAAAGAAAGCTATCATTTATAATAGAGTCCTTCTAAGTTCCTGCTAATATTTATGATAAATATTGAAATATGAGTGATATATTGAGATAAAATCTCATTAAATGAATTAATTTTTTTTTCTTTTCTGGTACTGGAAATCAAGCTCATGACCTTGTGCTTGTTTCTGTGGGTGTGCACCTGGTCAGTATTTAAAACACTTTTAGTGATCAGAGGGAGGCTTGGAGGGTGCCTTACTTGTACAGTTCAGTAATTTTGGGGGGGGAGTACCAAATTTCTTTATTTGAAGCAATTAAAGAACTTAAGTAGATGTTGTTACAATTTATAGAAAAGGCGAAGGTAACCCCAACATGCATGTGCTGTTCTGGTGACATCAGCGCTGGCTTAGCTGTCGTTGTCACTGTCCCCCAGGGTGTGCTTGTCGAAGAGATACTCGGCCATGCTAGACTGGGGGACTCCCGTCTTGAGCAGGTAGGTCACATGGTCACCCAGCTGTTTGATGGACTTTACTTGCTCATCTAGGTAGTGAGTCTCGTGAAGTCGCACAGATGGGGGTCATTCTTGTCAGTGGCCAGCTTGTGCAGCTCAGGAGCAACTCATTCACACTCTTCTCCAAGTGTAAGGCATACTCCGTGGCTTTCAGCCCGTTCTCCCAGTCATCAAGGTTGGTTTCTTGATGTCCTGAAGGAAGATTCAACTACCACGCTGGTTCTGCAGCTTCATCAGCTTCTCCGTCCTGCTTCAACAGTGTTCGAATGGAGCCCGGCCCTGCCTGCCTTCACTGAGGCCCCGCTGCCTCCAGCCGCCGCATCCGCAGCTGCCATGACTACAGCCTAGCCCTCACAGGAGAGGGAACATGCCAAGAAACTGATGAAATTCAGTAATTTTTGTAGTTTCAAGCTGGTATTGGTGTCACCAACATACAGTCAAGAAGAGGTATGCCAATGAGCACCATTTTATAGTGTTTCCACCTACCGATGCAGTGAACGTAAACAACCTCAAGAACATAGATAATAGCAGAATTGCCAAGTAATTAGGAAGCAGTGAATTTTTAATATGTGTTACTGTATCAGTCAGGGTTCTCCAGTGGAACAGGAGCAGTAGATTGCAAATGTTTAAATCATGACTCATTACACAAATTAGGTTGTGGATTAATGGTGGTCGTGATGCTTGCAAGTTGGAGAACAAGACAAGGAGAGCTGCAAGAGTAATTCAGGCCAAGGCCTACTGTTTCAGAGCTGACAGTTGGTCACTTTGTCCCTTAAAATTTTATCTGTTGGAAAATGTCTCCCCAGTGCATCCGTGTCAGGAGGGAGGGCCTAATTAGACCTGTTGACGTCATGAGGGTTTCATCTCATGAAGAGATCAGTGCTTTTATTTGAAGAAAGGGCTAAGGGCCTGCATTCCTTTCTTGTCCTCCTTGCTCTTCTACATTTCACAATCAGAGGATGAAGCAAAAAGACCTGCACCAGAAGCCAGCACTTGTTCTTAGACTTTCCAGGTTCCAGATAAGTGAGAAAATAAGCTTTATTTCTTTATAAACTCTTCAGTCTCGGGTATTCTACTCTAGCCACACAAGCAATCTAGAACAGAGGAGCGCTGTTGTAAGACTGGGCCTTCAAAAGCCCGAGCTAGGAGTTCAACTGTCCAAAAAGAGAAGTCAATGGATATCCCACATTGAGAGCGAGAGATCATCCTTTCTATGTTATCTTGTTCTCTGCAAGTCCTTGGCACACTGTCCATTGTACACATTAAATGCTAATCTCTCCTTCTGGAGACACCTTCACAGACACATTCAGGAATAATGTTTGACCAGGTCCATGAATATCTCAACCCAGTCAAATTCACACTTAATATTCACTGTTTATTTATAGTTTCATACTACTTATTATTTAATAGTGAAATATTTACATTGAGTAATTGGCATACAAATTTTCTGAAATGTAGCAATTAATACTTACAGGCTAGTACACACTGACTCTGTCTTGCATGTACTATTAATATCTTGACATCAATCATTCATTAATTCCTTAAAATATCATGTTTATTAAAAATGCAATACTGGCCATAATTTGTTATAACATGATAACAGTCAGAGACCTTTTGACTGCTATTTTGCTCCAGTACAAGAACAAATATTTGCTTTATGATAGTGAGTCCTCCTTCAGTCTGCCTTTTTTGTTATATTGCTGAAGTACTGAGCTGCCCAGTAATTTATTTTGATGGTTTACAAACCAAGTGAATTTGATTAGCTCCAAATTCAATTATTGTTACTATATTTGATTCTCTAATTGATTATTTATCAGTAATAAAATTAGTATTTAAATTCATGTAAAAACATAACCGTTTAAGTCAGTAAATTTCAGTTTTCAAACTCTTTTCTGATTGAATATTTGTGATAGAAGTTTTAGAATATGCTAGATTTCTTAAGAATGTAGCTTATTTCTAACAGTTTAACATATTGTATTTAAAAATTATAAATTTGTTTTGCTACAAGCTAGATCATTTTCTGAAATGTAACAAACAAATGGCACAAAACATGAAAATGAGATCATTTGTGTAGGAATAAAGTAAAGAAAGAAAGTCCAGTGGATGGTAAAGAAATAGAAAACATGGCTGACATCAGGTAATAAGAAACACTATGAGAATCTTCCATAAAGATTAAGGATGAAGGGGCTGATGATTTAGCTCAGTGGTTCCTGCACCTGTCTTGCAAGTGAAAGGGCCTTGGTTCGATCCCCATTCACCACATACTACTCACCACTGGGAGTGGATACTCAAGCCCACCAGCAATCAGTACCACATACTACAGTGGTAGTGATCACACCTGTAATCCTAGCATTCAGTAGGCAGAGGCAGGAGGATTACTGTGAATTCAAGGCTGAGCTCAGGACCAGCCTGAACTACAAAGTGAGACCCTGTCTAAAAAAAAAAAAAAAAAAAGAAAAGATTTATTGCAAATGATCAAAAAATAAGGGATCATTGTCAAACACACTATTCATGGGAAAATTATGGAGAAAAATAATTTTGTTTAAAATTTTCATCATTAGGGCCTCTTGCTTCCTCATAACTTCACCGCACCAGTATCTCACCTATGTTACAAAACAGAAAGTCATTCATGCTGGTTAGAATCCATATGGGACAGAGTAGGACTTCCTATGTGCTAATCCCACTGTGCCACACACCAGTACATACCTTAGGCAAAGAGTCTAGTGTTGAAGTTCAGGCTGGTCCTAAACTAAACCACAAACTCACCGATCCTCCTGCCTCTGCCTCTCGAGTGCTGAGATTACAGGTGTGAGCCACCATGCCTGCACTGTGGTATGTGATTATCAGGGATTGAATCCAGGCCTTGAACTTGCAAGGCAGGTGCTGGAATCACCGAGCTACATCTGCAGCCCCCTTAGATAAGATATTTAATCTTCTTGTTTATTAATTTCTTATGTGTAGAAAGGGAATAATAACTCAGAGTTGTGAAAATTTAATAAATCAATATTCTGTTTAATAAATTCATATATACAAATATATACGAAATGGCAAGAGTCTTGATTATCTCCCTCAGCATTTTTGTTATATTAGTTACTATTAAAAATGATAAGTTTATATGCATAAACAACCTAATGTATTATGAGATTGTTAGCTAAAAACTTTTGAAAATTGAAAACTGATGATTGCTGAAATAGTTCCCAGAAGAAAAGTATCAGCTATACTAGGAACTATCTATCAAAACACAGAGTTGGGGAGTTACTCTGCCAGACAGATGCAGATGACAAACTCCTCCAGCTGGACCTAATAGGCCAAGCTTCTGGCAGGGCTCCCATGTCTTAACCTTGTCTGACCTACTAGGAAAAGGATCTGGCAAGCTGCCTCATAACTTTGGGACATCTACCCCTAGATGGAGCAGTTTAATAGAAAATTCCCAGTCTCCTTCCTCTCCCCCTGAATTTTATGATGGGACCACATCATCCCAAAGCTGTTTGAAACAGCTGGAATATACTAGAATTGTTTCCTTTCCCAGAGGGAATATCTAATTTTTCACTATGCTCCAAACAAATGCGTTTTAGCCACTTTTCCTTTGCTAATTTAGACTGTGTGGGGAGTCAGAATATATTCCTTCTTTAAGTTCTACATGGAGTAAACTAAAGAAAAGCAAGCTTGACAGTTTAATTGAAGGATTTAAAGTCCATTCACACCTATAAGATACTGTGGGGTGTTTGTAAATGTGTGTGGTTTAGGAATGTGTGTGTCTGGTATGTATGTGCACCTACATATATAAAGATCCTGGGTCACTCAGTGCCTACAGAGAGGAGCACAACAAAAGCATTGCAAAATTTGCTAGACTTTGAGAGTAAAAGGGTAGGAAATATGAAGTATAAAGATCTCATCTGGATTATTCTCAAGAAATAAATCACAAAATGATACAACAATAGAATATGATCAATTTCAAATGGAATGATAATTCTGGAAAGCTATTTGAGGTGTTTTGAAGAGAAAATTATTAGACAAATTAAATAGCTTGAGGAAAAAGTGTATCCTAACAAACAAAAATCAGCAAAGGTACACCTAGAGGCAAATAGCAGAAGTAAGATACTGTCCTGTTAAGACAGCAACACAATATAAAGTGATGAGAATCTTACATTATTTACATAGACCCACCGAAAGAAGTCAGTGGTAAAAAAACACACAGTCTCATGGCCTTGTGGCTCACAAAAAGAGTCAGGAAGAAAGTTAACTTATCTTATGTACTTCTTAATTTGACTAAGTATGGTGGCCTCAACAGGACATCATTTTTCCATATAATTTATCCAATATGGACATATTATTATATTTTTTCAGAATGAATTTAAAACTTATGTCCTCAAAATAAAAATTTTATTTTGAATATTTTGTCTAAAAGAAAATGCAGTTTGTTGGACTTTTCAACCAACCTTCCAACTATACTTCCAAGGTTTGGGTAATCTCAGTTGTCTGAAAAGATTATCACTTATCCATTTTATTTCTCAAAGTAGATTTACCAAGAAATAACAATGTGCCCCTGCTCTCGCTGGATCACACAACAGTATGATAGCTCCTCAAAACCTCAGATTCATGCGGGCTGGGGATTTCTCTCAGTGGTCCCAGAGCCTGTCTTGCAAGCATAGGGGTCTGGATTCTATCCCTAGAAACCACATACAATACTGGGCTTGGAGACTCAAGCCAGCCTGAACTACAAAGCGAGACCCTATCTCAAAAAAAAAAAAAAAAAAAAAAAAAAAAACACTAAGATTCATGCAACCTGACAAACAGTACCACTGCTACAAGACTGACCTTCAGAGAAACACAAGCAAGAGGAGCACTTTAGATTTCTCTTTAAATTTATTTTATTGCTACATTTTATAATACATTATGATCACATTCAATATTGAGGGTTTGTACCAGTACTTGACACATCTTGATTCTCATTTTGAGTGTTTTACTAGCCACCTGCTTGAAACTTAAATTTTATGACTTCACTTATAGATATCTTCTTTGTTTGTTTGTTTGTTTGTTTTTTGAGACAGGGTCTCACTTTGTGGTTCAGGCTGGCCCTGAGCTCAGCCTCAAACTCATATCACAGCAATCCTCCTGCCTCTGCCTCCCGAGGGCTGGGATTACAGACATGAGCCACCATGCCCGGCACTGTGGTATGTGGTACTGGTTGCTACTGGGCATGAGTCTCCACGCCCAGTATGGTATGTGGTTACCAGGGATCTAACCAGAGTCCTTGCACTTGCAAGACAGGTGCCGGAACCACTGAGCTAACTCCCTGGCCCTGGATATATTTGTGGATTTTTAAATTGGATGCATGATAAGCAGCACCAGTAATTAAAGGAACAAAGGATAGTGATTAATGGAAATAAAATATGCTGTCAGAATATAGGAAAGATATCATAGAAATGTCATATAAAGGTATTTATAAATGATATATTTTCTTCTTATGAATTTCCAAAATAAATTCTACAAATTTATTGAGAATTTACATATATTCTTATGATGCATAAATGTTGTGGAAAAGAAAAAAATACATCGATTTAGCAGATGAACATATGCAGAACTTTAAGCACAACCTGTGCTATTTTGAAGCATAGTATGAGTAATTAATTATGTATTTTATCTTTGAAGCCAAATTCAGCAAAATTCTAGGTAGCTGTCACTTAAGTAATGCTAAACATATTTACTTTGTTTCCATTCCTTTTAAGGAGAGTGGAAGTATTTTATCACTCAATCAAAAAAGACAGGACATCTAAAACACCTTCGTGAAATGGAATAATTGCAATCTGAAATACTTATAAATATCCATTTGGTTCAGAAGTTTCCTGGAAGACTCATTCACTTGATACTTTTCTGTTTGGGCAGATCGGACAAATTTAACGGAAACTCAGTTGCTGTGCAGGGTTGTGAATTCATGCTGTTCATTTACTGATTTAAACGTGGTGCCAGGCATTATGTAAACCCCGCCCAAGTGATGGCAAATTGTGTCTAAGGTAGTCCAATAAAGCAGTCTCAAAAATGACTGATTCATTGCAGAAGTTATAAGTATAAAATTAAGCCTGCATGCTTGTACCAAACCCTTTCACACCACGACCTTCTGGAACAGAGAGACAAGCAGAGAGCCTGGAGAGAATGAAGCTGGAGCGCTCCACGCCGGCACGTGGGGCTTAGTTCTCTCTAAAGTTTGGGTGTCACTTCCTAACCTAACAAGAGCCTTACAAATAACCCACACCACCCATTTCAGTCAAATGATTTTTAAATGTCGAAGATGAGCAGGTCACGTGGGAGAGTAAGAAGATGCCCGGATGACACTGGCCACAGGAGAGCTGGATGTGGGAGACGTTCTGATAGGTCGGGAGGGAAGATGGGGAGCGGAGAACAAGTCAAGCTCAGCTGGGAGTCAGAAAGGCTCTGAGAAAGATGGCGAGCAAGGCCCCGCACTGGGGACTCAGCAATCAAAGGCTTCACTAGGGCAGCAGAATTTTCTTGACCTTATTCATGCCTCTCTAAAAAAATCTTTGTCCTTTTAAAGGTTATAATCAGTGGTGTTTGCAAAAGTATATCTGCTATATTTCCCTATATTCCTTAAACCCACTTCTAAAACAAACTTTCATTCTTGAACCCCGTAAGTGGGTCTCAACTTGGCCAAAATGTGCTCATTTTTGTGTACGAAAATCTCTAGACAAAAGTTATCTCTTAACTCTGTGGTATGTGATTCCTTCTGGGCTGAGAGAAGAACCCACGACCCCGATGATAACACCTTCCAAATTTCTTTCTTCCTCCCTCATTCACTGCATGCCTGAAGTGATTTTTTTCTTTGTAGAGGTGCCTTAAAACAGTTTTTCCAGTCAATCCTGTCTAATTTCTCTTGTAATCAAAGTTTTATAATTCAAGGTACTTGCCAGGAATTCAAATGGTAGGTTTTGATCTGAAAGTGGTGAAGTATTCCTCCTTGTGCTTTCCTTAAGAATTCTGCTATAGCAGGTTCGAGAAGGAAAATAGATACTTGATAATGATAGATAGTTAGAGAGATAGACAGATAGATAGATAATATGTACACACTAGATACATGGTTTATACTGATTAGGCCCAGCTTGCCAATGGGAAGATCTTCTTTTCATGGAACCAGACCATGTTATAATTTCAGGAGCAAAGAAAGAGTAAAAGAACAGTGAGAATAAGGCATGTTGGACATGCCAATAAATGAATGATAAATTATTAAAGCATGATTGGAAATATTGCCATTTTTCATAGCTGTCACCTTAAGTATAAAAGCATCAGCACATTAAACTAGTTACTGCTTTTTCATAATTGAGACTTTAGCTTCTAGCTGTGCCCTGCAGCTTTTCATTAATCACTGGGACTGAAGTTCAAGCTCTGTGACAGCTTAGAAGGTATTAAATGGGCAAAGTATTTTCCAGGTACAGTTAGGAAAGGCCTTTTAGTCCTATAATCCATAGCTAATTGTTTTTCAAAGTCTCTAAACACAATCTACTCCTGGCGTTTCCTAGTGACAGAATTAGCTGCAAACTGGTTTTCTTTTTATCTTCCCAGGCTTTCTTGAGCTAAAATCTATTGAGAGCCTATTGTTAGCTGCATAAAACAGGTGCAAAATGACTGTGATATGTAAAACTGTAACTGATACTTAAGCAAGGAGACATTTATTAGATTGCCTCTGAAACAATACTTCCTGAATACTTATTCTAATCATACCATTTAATTTGTCATAAAAGAAACAAGATGGCATGAAACTTTGCACACAGGCCGAGTTCACTTTTTTAATGCAGAAAAAAAAAGAGACCCTGCTGGATTCTTTGAACAAATACCACTGAGTCTTCTTCCAGCACAGAGGAAGAATGTGGCTTCCCACATTTACTTAAATTCAGAGATTCACGGCGTAAGTCTCTCTGTTGCTTTCATCCGTCAGTTTTTCTCAGAAAAGTATTTTACATCAGGTTTTAATGGATGTGCCACAACATTCTTTCTTTTGTATAACAAATTATCAAGAGCATGGAGGTTCATTAATTATGTCATCTAATTGGATTGAGGCAGGTGCGAAATACCTCAGATGAAGTGGTCACTGGCAGGAAGGCCTAAGTGCAAGTTTTTCTATTAGAAACCAGCATGTCTCCAGACTCCTGGAATTACTTTGTACTTATTGATTAATGGCCATAATTTATTACAGTGCAGAAGATCTTGCATTGAGTTAAATGTGTGATTAATCAATTTTCCATCAAATTATGAACAGTAGACCAGTTGCCAGAAAGAAAATACCAAGTGCAGTTTCCCATGGTGTAAATATATCAGGACTTCAGCTAATAACTGTCTATCACTTGCTTAATATTTCCTGTCACACTGATAGATGCCATCTCCACAAATGGGCCACAGGTAGTAATGATGAAAAGACCACCAAACATGTTTTATAGCTCCCTTCTTATATAATGAAATACTCTTTGAATCCATTTCCAAACAGTTTATTAATGCAAAATTCATTTCTGCCGTTAGCTTGAAATACATCATTGTTAAGTCAACAATCTTATATTAAGCTGAGAACGAATATTGAGGGAAGGAAACCTTAGGCAAAAGAGAGATGAATTTTGGACTTCTTGGACGCAGGAGCTCATTTTTATTTTCCATCAGAAAGTCAGACATGTGACTAATTGGTGTCAGTTCTAATCTGCTTTCAAAGCCCAGCACGTGTGGCTTGGAAATGCTAAAGGGACCTGCTGATGAAAGAGAAGAATGCATCTTATTCTGAAGTTTAATTTCTCTGATTAAATAACAGGTATTTTGAGATTTCACAAATTAATTGTCTCCCGTGAGCGAGGGTACTTTGTCTTACAAGTAAAGTAGGTACATTTTATCTTCTAGAAAATGTACAGAAGACAAATGGAGGTGATAAGGAAATATAACAGTGGATGAATCAATCAAGTTTCAAGGATATTAACTTGTATCAAACTTTACTGACAGAAAGAAAAACTGATTAGACAAAGCAATGATTAACTGGAGTGTAGACATGGGAGCTCTATCTTATCCAACCCCATTGAACCAGAGAAAATAAAACAATACATGTAATAATTTTAAAGGAAGCTGAGCTTTTGGCAGTATAGAAAAAGTCCTACAGAGGCTGAACCAGAAGGATCTCAAAGATCACTATTCTGTCTCATCCCAGAGCACAGAGATCCATAACCCCACTCATGGGGTCTGTATCAGTCAGTGCCACAGAGCACTCTGGCTGAGTCTGTAATTCCAGTTCCTTGGAGCATGACTTGTAAGTACATTCACTCTTTCTATATGATACATACGCAATCAGTGAAACTCTGGGGGAGGCTCACCCAGTGACATGCCTATACACTGCATCCTGGTCTTCTAGGACTTTTACTTGAAGCCACAGAAGTAGAATAGGTTCCTCTCTACCTTTTACAAAGTTAGGTCTTTTCTATTTGAACTCCATCCTGAACTGTATTTCCAAAAGTCTTGATTCTGTTATTTTAATAACAGGTATATCATGTATGCATTTAACGAAAATCTTTGCAGACATCTTTCCTCATATGTAAGCTCTGGAGTTAGATTATCAATCTCCAAACCTTTTTGTCCACAGATTTCATCAGATTTAGATTTCCCCAGTTTCTAGGGTACATATGTAAGTGAAATAAGAACTAAAAGATATGTCAAGAACCATTCACACTGACATATTTGTTGTACAAATTGGAAAACGTAACCATGAAAGTAGTTCTGTAACTTCCCTTTTAATGGCACAGAAATGATCCATTTTAATGGGTCTTTATTCCCAATTTCATCCTCCTGTGTCGCTTAGAATTTTTAAGTGTGCTTGCATTGGATGTTTTATGTGAGGTATTAAAATTCTGTAATTCCCCAAGCTCAGGTCTCAATCATTTTAACACTTCCTAAATCTCTCCAGCAAGAAGGGATCAAACCTCTTTTCCTTGGAAGAAAGGGAGTAAGGCTTTCCACATACTTACTAAAACATATATTACAGAGATATTTTCTAATCCTGTAGAATGCTAGTTGAATTTCATGTTAACACCAATTTTAATATTGTTCCTTGGTCACATCATATCTTAAAATAGACTGCAAATTTAATTCTGCTAAGAAAGAAGCGGTAATGTGATTACAGAGGAAAAATTGGACTCTTTATGTTTTGTTAGTCCAAGAATTAAAAGCAAAAACTTAAGCATATATTTATATACCAGGGTCATAGCCACACTACTCACAATGATCAAAAGAAAGACTGAATGCCAGCATGAGCTACGTAATGAGGCCCTGAGGCCAAACGAGGTAGGAACAGTTCTGGTTTTCAGCTAGCGGTGAATAGGTAACTGTAGTGTCATGTGTGCATGCAATGGATTACTACTCCCACTGAAGGGAAAGAGTCCTGGGGCATGCTACAACAGGGATAAACCTGAAGACATGCTCAGTGAAACAAGCCTGTCCCCCAAATCCTATGAGTCTCCTCATCCTACAACTTGCAGTATCCAAACCCATGTCAACACAAAGTAGACTTGTGGTTCTTAATGGCTGGGGAAGGAAAATGGGGCATTATTTTTTAATGGATATAGAGTTTCAGTTGCTCAAGATAAAAGGAATTCTGGCTAACAGTGGTGGTGATAGCAGCACAACACAAATATACACGATGACACAGAAACACACATACAGTTGGTGGAAATAGTAAGCTGACGTGTCATTTATCACAATTAAAAAACAGAACTTATAAGTATAAAGATGGAGGCAAATGAGAAAAAGGAGCACAGTTCAGAGTGTTCTTGCAAAGAGGAACTTGAACTCTTTCCTGACACGATACAAACTGCTGGAGAAGTATAGCTAGTCCCCTGAAGAACAACAAAAACCACAACTGATCTATGTGCGTAGAGACTGAACCTCATTGGTGGGTGAAGTGTCATTGCTGAATATATTTCTGCTTCTCAACAAACATCTGAATAGGTGGAAGTGTGACTCGGATTGACAGGCATGTTGCAGCAGGCACCATACACCCCTGAAGCTGAAGCCCATAAGTCATGTCTGTCTCTGATATTCTTGGACAACAGCAGGTTTGGGATGTATTTCTCAGGTTTCAGTACAGGTGAGAGTGGATGGGCCTTCCGCTACCAGTGATTGTAGTGCTGCCAGAATCTAGGCTAAGCACTGTTACATCTTCCAGACTACAAAAAACAAAGTACGGACACTGATAAGGAAACATGTAGGCAACCACCAACTTGAAAATAGTGTTGTGTTTTAATCTGGCAACACAATTATCCTTTTTGTTGTATCACCATTTTGAGCCAGGCTTTTTAAGTATATACTTCTAGTCTCCTCTGCTCAGGAAACTGAGGAAGAAGGAACACAATTTCAAGGCCAACCTAGGCAACTCAACAACACGCTCTTAAAACAAGAATTAACAATGGCTGGGGATATAGCTCAGTAATGCTTTGAAGGATTTCCCTAACATGATTGATACCCTGAGCTCAATCTTTAGTAATAAAATAAAAACAAAGTACTGTTTTATTCTTTCTACTCCAATGAATCAGACCAGACCCTCTTCTATCCCTGTGATTCATTTTCTAGATAACACTGCTGAGAAGTTACTATTTTCTGAAGTCACAGATAACTCACAGACACCTGTTTATACATTGAACAGGAATCTTCTTTTCTTATTATTCTCTTTTTCATGTGTACACACACACACACACACACACACACACATATATTTCCAAGACTATTTCTTGGAAATAGAAGTTCATTTTTAAATATATCCATATGGTACCAGTGTTTCACACTATCTGCTTAATGATGTGATCATGTGACTCAATGGATCTAAAAGAAGCGATGTTCTCAAATAACCCTCATATAACTCAAGCATCACCCTAAGTCCAACTAGGTTTGAATTCTTTTTTTTAATTTACAAATGTATTTATTGACACAGTTTATATTTTTCAACTTCATATATTCCCCCATGTACTAAATGCTAAGCTGTATCTAATGATTCATTTATTTCTGATTAATAGTCAAATACCAAATTCTGCATATTAACTCATTTAATCCAAACACAAAGCCTTGTATGCAGGTGCTCATTGTCCCTAATTTCCAGAGAAGAAACTGAGCAGCAAGGGAACTTGCCTGAGAGCACATTACAGTAAATAACAGCGCCAGAAATGTTCCCTCCAAACTGGTCTCTTCCCACCAGAACGACCCTGCTAATAGCAGCTTAGCTTGGGGTAAAGTACTGAGGACAGATGTGAATATCTGTTTCTCTTTCAGCTCAGATTTCATTTTTGCTTTTATCTCATTTGATTCTTTTATAATAGAAAGCATACAACTGCATTTGTCAGATTTTTGTTGAATTAAAACCATAGATAGTTCATAAATAAGATTTGTGAACATCAAGAAAAACCTTCTGGGACACTCAGTTGGCTATATGGAATCTGTAGTAGAGATTGTATAGTTTATTATTTGTAAATTGTGTACTTTACGTCAGAAAAATCTAGAATAAATGTAAATAAAATCATAGGTCCCAGAGAATGATTTATCACATGCCAATCTATAGGTAACACTGAACACGTATGGAGCTGTATTTACTGTGGCCTAGCGGGATACGTTTATGAAGTTTACAGTCACTTCCATGAATAGCTAAGTAATTGTTAGCCTCACACATTTAGGAAAACTTTCTATAAATGTTTCAACTACCCACTTGCTGGCTAGCCCAATTCAGTAATATAAAAATGCAGGGCCAGAGTTGTTGTCATAGGAACATAACTGTGTTGCCATGTGATGGAAATCATGGTTGGAGGAATAGCTACAGGGACCAGGAGTCAGTGTGGAACATTTCTCCAGAGAGCAAGTGGTCTTAAATATGATTACCAGAGAGTTAACATTTCCTTCATACCTGTTAACATCCAAAGTTCTGCCCTGTCAGGAATGTAATAAGGTTTACACTTATGTGTACATCATTCTCTGCTACTTACAGTAGAGACAAATACTACAAATAAAAACTTCCATACAACATTTTTTCTATTGTGATGGAAATGATATATTCAATAAAGTTAGAATTTGGCATTTGGTCTGCATCCTGGGAAATGTATTCAAAATTTCAAAAAAATTTCACCTGATTTTGGCATGGATGCAGGGCTAGCTTCTTTATATTCATTGTCTTTATTCAATCAATAAAATTTTCAGTAATAAGTAAAAGTCCAATAGAAAAGGAAATATGAAAGAAAAGTATTAAAGTTGAATGACAAAGTCATAAAAATTGGTTGCTAACTTTAATAAAACATCAGATCATAGCAAAATTAATTAATTAATTTATTTATTAAGAAGAGGCATTTTTAAAGTAATAATATTCAGACATAAATTTTAACTATTGAAAAAACATAGTGACTTTTCTAAAAAATAAAATAAAATCAGATGCACTGCTATCAGATGACTTGAAAAAAAAAGGAGAGTGTCTGTGTGCCGGGAAGGTACTGGCTGTGATGTACGCCACAGAGTTTGTGGCCCTAACTCATCTTTACAGTGTTTTAGTCCTTCTCTGCTCAAAAAATGGTCAGTTAGGCCAAGAGTCAAAATCACAAGTTTTCTCTGTTCTAATATATCATACAGAATAAATTATTATATATCAAGATGCTACCCAAGTCCTACAAATTAATAGTGCAAAGATCTTCGAATAGAGCATGAGCTGATGCAGTAACTATCCTGAACTCACTGGATACTCTTGCCTTCCAGGAATGTGCCCTCCCTGTCATCCACTCCACCACCCAGCTCCTAAACAGGCCTTTCTGGTCACTGTCGTGCTGCCAGCGACACCCATCTGTGCTGGGTCCAGCCAGCTCTGCCTTCCTAACGCAGGGACATCCAAGTTGCGCAAACTTGGAAATTCAGCCAGTGTTCATTTCCCACACTGTGGTGGCTGTGGTCAAGCTTTAAACAAGTATCCTTTCTTGTTTTTAGGTTTGGAGACACCATTTAAGAAGGACTGTTTGGACATATTCCACAGCAGAAGGCACTGAAGCCAAATGATTTCACACATTTTATCCATAACCCGAACAATGAAATTTGGATCTTGTTTATTTAAAGATGAAATACTGAAAAAGGGTGTTTTACCCATTGAAAAATTTGACTAATATTCAACAAAATTTACTTAATCTGAGCTAGTAAAATTTTTAAAAAGACAGAAATCTCAAGATACACACATTGAATGAAACAAATTTAAAATAAATCAAATTACATAAATGTAAAATAAAAGCATATTGTAAATCATTTCGAATAAGTCTCAAAGCCTAATTCTTAGACAGAGAGTAGTTATGACTTAGAAAAAGAGAGCAACATTTCAATGTAGTTGTTTTAAAATAACAATTAGGAATCTGGCTAAGCTTCACATGGAAAAGAATAGTTTCAAATTTATTCATAATTTATGATTAAAATTAATAAAATTAATTTTTAAAGTAGAAAAGATTGCCTTAAAAGTATTATGCACAAGAATTCATGATTTAACATTTTCTACATGGTGAACCTTACTGTAGAAATAGATCCATTCATTCACTATAATTTAAATTGCAAAAATAATATCTTGGTGAAAATTTCTAACAAAGCAGTAACACTGGCCACAGAATGGGAAATTGTGACTATAGATAGCAATCTTAATAAGAATTAAAACTGTTAAAAATGAACTATAGAATGCCTGAGGAATGACCGACACATAAGTATTTTTATATTTGTGAGACACTTTTTATTGAACTACAATTTTTCTTGAAACTATGAACAGAGGAAATCAATTGAAAATGTGAGATCTGAAAGTTAGGAAGCTATTTGTAACAAGTATTTACAATCTTGCCAGTCGAGAGGGCAGTCCTACCACCGCCAGCGCCTCCATTGCCAGCACCTAAAAATAGCACCTCGAGCTGTCCTTCCAGTCTTCAATCTGCCTTCGGGCTCTTCTAGCTCCAGGTGTCCCTTTCTAATGCAAATATATTAGTGAAAGGCCCTTAACTCGCTCATTTTGTCTATCAGTTAACAAGTTCAGAAGTGAAAAGGAAAGAAGTGAAGTAGACAGAGAAGCAGAGCGGAGCGAGAAAGAGGCCTTTGGGTGTGGAGCTGTCCTGAGGATAAGAGGGCCCCTCAGAGGAAGGGTGTGAAGTGTCTCAGACAGGAGCCAAGGTGTTGCCCTCCTATCAGTGCACTTTGGAGTGCATGCTAAAGGTCACCAACCTCTGACCTTGCACAACTCTTGAGTTTGGTATGAAGTGATGAAAGCTTTTTTTTTAACTCTCTTTAAACTTATAACAGGCACACATTCCAGGCTCCACAAGGCTCTTTCATCTGCAGAGCTCCAGAGTTGGTAGGGAAGGGTGGAAAGTGAATGGTTTGAAAATAGTTAGATCCCTTCAACTAAAATTAGTCTCTGGCAAGAGCTCACAGAAACATTGGCCTACATTTTCTAGAACAATTGTTCTTGTGCCTTTGTCTCACTATGTTTCATGGATTTTGAAACAACTTAAACATCCATTTTTATGCAATGTAGACTTTGAATTCAAAGGTCATTTTAATAAAACAAATAAAAATCGTTTTGACATTATGGTAAAATGAAAGTGTATATGTGCAATCAACTAGAAGTAAAATCTTCTGGAATTTTTAAAACAATTAGTTTTGGTAATAATTACTAGCATTTTCTCTTCAAATTAACTTTTCAGTTATTAAATTTGAAAAATCTGTGCATATATTTTTTTGGCATAAAATAACAGTGAGATTCACTTAGTGAAATCAGTTTGGTATCTGTTTTACTAATACCTTCAAAAATAATTTTTTTACAAAAAGTAGTAAAGTTTAAAAAAAAGTCGTTTTTATAAAAAATAATCTTTTAAACCTGAAGAAGTATAAATTATTATTAAAAGTCCTGTCTAACCAGAAGGACATTCCTTGATTCAATGACAATGCTCCTTAGAAAGTTTTAGAGTTGTATACACTTTTGTATATGTAACATATGAGCCAAAACTTGGATATCAAGAATAGTTACTAGATTTTATTGGAAGAATCATTTACTATTAATAAGGTCTTTCATAACTATAGATGTAAAATATGTATTCTGTTCACAAATTGTTACCTTCGCTGTTACCTCTTTCTCAAAAATATTTCCTCTAACAAATATTTTTCCATCACTTCTGTCTGTATTACAATTTTCTAAAGTGTAAACTTATTGTTGAGGGTTAAGTAAAAGGTACAATCAGTACCTAGTGAGATAAAAATAATATAAGTTTAAATAAATTTTTCCAGTTCCTATATTAATTATTGTGTGTATTCACAGTAGATACTCAAAACAGATGGCCCTTTGGTACACAAAATAAGTATAAGAATTAGAAAAACCCATGAGTTCCCTCCATTTTATTGTTGCATTTTAAAGATTAAATGTAATTTTTTAGATTCTCTAAGCTGAAGTATTTCTATATACTGGGGCAGATTAAGTTTCTTCTTGATAAGAAATATGAATTTATGGAAATCAAACATAGAGGAAACCAAAAATGGCTTCATTTGTTCTATGACCAGAAACATTAGAAAGTCTGAGGAATACAGAAGTAAATCAATTTATCATATCTAAAATATATTTACTTAACTTCTGTATTGTATAAAGTACAATGGTACCATTGTAAAGCTTAAATCTAGCACATAAAACACATACAAAAACACATACATAATGACACAGAAATTAAACAAAGAAGTACTCACTACCACAAGCAAAAGTGGTGCGTATACTTTCAGAACAAAACACTGTCTGCTTCACCTTACACACAGGCACCAATACAACAGTCTTGCTTATGAAAATGTGGAAGCACTTCCATATAAAAGCCTCCTCCACTTTGACTGCTGAAGCCAAGTGCAAGCACACAGGAGCCTGTAGTTCCTGCTTCTCTACTGTGGTGGTTGTGTCCTTCCTAGTTTGATGGCTACTTGTTAGATACCAGCCTAGTCATTAGACTGATCTCTTGAGTCCCAACTCTAGGAATAGATGGAGATTAAAATGGGTCAGAATTGAGTTTGAAGCAGATCATAAATTAATTTTTTTGAAACACAGCCTGAAAACTATTCCATAAACATGAGATCAAAAACTCAAATCCCTAAAAGAGTTAAATATATACAATGTTTCCCACAGGAGGATTATGGCAAAGTGTAGGTACCAAATAGAAGTAAAAGTTTGCAACAGCAGCACAAAGATGTCTGGCCTTTCAAGTGATACTGGGAATTGATTTGCATGTGAAATCTATTAACCTCTAATTGCTGGCAAATAGTACAAATAAAAACTAAAAAACTAGATGAGCCAATTCACACATATTTGTGAGTGAATTCAGCTTAAAATCCATTAATTTGAAACCTCTGACTTAGAATCTATACTTTCTTTTAAACCACTAATAATGGTCATTGAAAATCAGTGTTTATGGCCCTTGTAATTTCATCAATTCACTATTACATAATGTAAAATGTATACCTTGAATGTGAATATTTGATTTTGCCTCACAAATTCAAACAGTAACTAGTCATTGGGCCAAGTAAAAAAAAAACCGAACATTATAACAAAGTCATGAGTGTTTCTTTCACCTGCATTTAAGTTTTTAACACATGCATCCCATTCTACACGAATATAAATTGATGCTTGTTTTTGCATTTGGCTTTACAAAACTTTAGAAATTATACTAAAGGAAATCAGATAAGTTCCAGAAAATTATACTACATGAATGTTTAAATATGATGAAAATAAAATATACATTCCCACTTCTTCTCTTTAAAAAATGTGCATCAGTACAGAGCATTACTAACTAGTACTGATGAGGGCCTGGTGCCTATTAGTGGATCAGGAGTCAGAATTTTGTTCCAGGTGCACCTAACTCTTTTTCTGAGTTTTCTCTTAATGAGAAAAGAGTAGTTTCCAGGCACTACTGAGAAGGATAACTCGATCTGACAATTTCATAGAATCTCCATCTATGGAGACAGGAAGAGAAGTACTGTAGACAATAGTCATGTTTCAGAACTGCTCACTGACCAGAGTCAGGTTCAGCAAATAAAGGTCAGTTTCAGTCACCAAGGGGACTTCTATCACTTAACTAAATAACTTAAGGCAAGTCAAACTGTTTAATCTCTCTAAAGGTCCATTTGTTTTTCTGTAAAATTGAAATAAGATCATGTACATCAAATACTGTGAGAACCAAATGAGATTGCAAAGCACAGTATGTTAAGTGTGTTTAATATAAGGTTAAACATTGCAGTTTTCCTAATACTCCACTGAACAAGGGAATGCACAATACATACCTCCAACACACACACACATACATGTATACTTTCATACATGCAGAGCGAAGACATCCAAGAAGCAAGTGTTGGGAACAGATTTGCTAGTAAAAAACAGAGAAGACAGTGCTGTTCTAAAGTAAAGCCCCAATTCCTATGTAACTTGTCTACTATCAGCAGAGCTACTTTTTGAGAATAAAAGACTTTCTAGAAGTCAAAATATCAGAGCATCAACATTAAAAAGGCAAAAAAAAAACAAAAAATAAACAAACAAACAAAACCCAGCCATGATGTCTATTGTGTGACTCTAGTTAAAAAAATAAAAATAATAGCAATAAATGATAGAGGAGATATCATCATTACAAGAATGACAACAAAAACAGCAAACAAATGAGATGCTACTGAAGCTTAGAGGAAGTGGTATGGGCCACGGGAGAGGGCGGCAAGGTCTATGGATCCTCTCCTTCCAGATCACTGTAGTAGGATAGTTAAAGAAATTTGTTATAAAGTGAGACACAGTCCACTAAATTTCTACCCGGTGATTTGAGGGCCAA
>PVIR01012115.1:30924-45559 GCA_004026965.1 Petromus typicus | reverse complement strand
TAAATTTCTTAACTAGGAACAATAATGATAAAATAAAATCCACAATGAGCTCCATTTTTGTTTAAATTAAATCATATTTTGTGAAAATTAGAAGCTTTTTAAGGATTGTATCTTATTTTGCTCGAAATAATGTCTATTTTCAAGCAAAACACTTTATTCCTAATTTGTCTTTTCTGTTTTATTTTTTTCAGACAAACTACTGAAACCTAATATACATGTCTATGTTCACTGTGGTTTTTTTTTGTTTTGTTTTTTGTTCTTTAATATTTTTGAGACAGGGTCTCACTTTGTAGTTTAGGCTGATCCTGAACTCAGCCTTGAGCTCAGCAGTCCTCCTTCCTCTGCCTCCCAAGTGCTGGGATTACAGATATGAGCCACCACACCTGGCACTGTGGCCAGTGGTATTGATTGCTGCTGGGTGTGAGTCTCCACATCTGGCATTGTTGTATGTGGTTACCAGAATAGAATCCATGCCCCTGTGCTTGCAAGACAGGTGCCAAATTCTTAGCCCCATTGCTTTGTCTTTTAACTTAGCAAATATTGACAGTTTTCTGTATTGAAAAAATATAGCTCCTTAACTTGAATTATAATCAAATAATGTTTCATTTGATTAATTCTCATCATTTACGTAACACACCGTATTTGGGATATATTTAGATTGTTTTCCTTTATCTTTCACTGTTTCAAATTAGCCTGACTCAAATAGTTTTAAAAATAGAGGCTGAGCATCCCTAAGTCAGGAATAGTTAAATTTAGTGGGTTTCTTTTGTGCCAATGTGATATCACAAGTGGAAATCCCACATTGATTTCATATGGTGGATTGAAGTCAAATCCAAAGTATGCTGACATGTTTTATAAAGTAAAATGTATGTTATATGTATATGAGATGTAATGGAACATTACTGCATTCCATGTTAGGCTCAGGTCCCATTCTGAAGCTAGCTCATCATGTATATGCACTCGAAAGTAGGAGGAAAAAGTCCAAAATTTGTTATACTTCTGGTTATCAATATTTGAGCAAGGGATACTCAACTTATACACCATTGCAGTAGGGAGATTTTTGACCCTTATGATCTCTGTTGCATACTTTTATGTGCATCTTATTCTATGTGGCATAAGGGACTATTGGGATGGGATGACATATAGCCCATAAGAGAGAGAAAGTGTCCTGGATTATCAAAATTAATCTAAAGGAAGCACACTAGCCCTTAAAGGTGGAGTAGAGAGGACCCCCTGAGGGGGTACAACACAGAAAGGGCAGAAGAAATTCAAAGCATGACACGGAAGACACTTGACCCATTTTTGTGGATTTAAAATGAGGCAACTGAGCTAGGATGTGGGAATGCAGGCAGGCTGCCTTAGAAGTTAGTATGTGTCTTCAAATGAGATTCACAAATCAAGAAAACAATTTGTTCATCATACAAATGGAGATTTCCTTCCTACAGCTGCAAGGGGTTGAGTTCTGCCAACCACTTAGATTAGCAGAAAACAGGTTTTTCTCCGGAGCCTTGAGAATGTTATATTCCTGCCCTAACTATAATTTTTGACCCTGTAAGATTGATTCTAAACTGAAAACCCAGTTAAGCCCATTCTATCTTCCTTAGGTAGACTTTTGGTCTACAGAAGAGTGAGATAATAAGTGTGTTTGTTTGAAGTTCATGGTAATTTGTTACAACAGTGACAGAGGATAAATACAGTAACTTTTTGTGTGCAACTGCAAGGTCAATTTCTGAAGTGGTATTATTGAGTCAGTCAAATACACAAGGGTAATTTTGGTAGATTCCTAAAACTGCCCATGGAAAAAAAGAGAAAATTGCTGTCTGAGCAATCAGCATCTGGGCTGTACAGCTTTTACTGAATTTTTGGATGTTTGATAAATAACTAGGAAATAGAGTTTTGTTTGGATTAATATCTACCTTATTATAAATAAAGCATTGCATGTTTTGCATTTTTCAAAATCACTGTTATTTATTTCTCTGCAAATTTTCAGTTCATACCTTTTCTTTTTCTTTCATTTTTTTGAGAAGGATTTGCTCATGTATCTTGGTTACTTGTTAGGCTTTTTCCATATTTATAGAAATGTGTAGCATATAACTTGCATTTTTCTCTTCAATTTCATATTTTTTTCTGTTAATTCTGTTTCTGATAATATTTCAATGCACATTTTATATTAATCTTTAAGAAATACATTTTGTTAATTTATTGGCTTCCAGATTTTATGATTTGTATAAAAACCTTTATGTAAACATCTTCAACTAAAAATTTATTTATATAATTTTGTTACCTTCTGGCTCTATTTCTGACATTTAATGCTTTGATCTTTTCATGTGCAGGACATTCCTGTCCCCCTCCCAATCTGCAGTGGCTGCTTTAATCATGTTTAATCATTTGCAGTAGCTCATTTCTCATTCTAGTCTGCTTCTTTCTCCATTGTGCCTCCTCACGCACTAATAGTACATTTTAAATTATGGAAGCTTCAAAGTATGTTGCAAAATATGGTAATATTATCTACTGCATTATTATTCCTCTGTTCTTGTTAAATCTTTAGAATTACCTTGTTAATTTAAAGCAGTCCAGCGATTGAGTTATCATGAGGGGATGATCATATGTTAAAGATATCAGAGTGAAAACAAGATGGAATCCAGGCTCCTGAAAGTCACTTAAAATCTGCCAATCCAGTGCAGCTTCAAGCTCTTTTCAAATGAGAAAGGTACTGACTTGTCTGTCACTGTGTCATGACACAGCTATTTTCTTAATCAAAATACATAATGTTAGTAGTACTAATTATTTAAAGACATTGTAAGGTGCAAAAATATCACTTATAGGATAAAATTATGACTGTAATGGACAGTATTATACATTTTGTGCAGGGGAAATACCTTTGTAAGAAAAATAACAAAATGGGAGCTTAAAAATGAGGTTTCTAGGGCATGGATTAGCAAGTGGATGACTTAAAAATATGTTCAACCTCACCACAGAAGGAGTTAGATTGGAAATATGGAAACAAGTGTGTGTATCTGGTGGAGTGGGTTCAGTTTATGTGATAGATGAGGCAGGAAAAATAGTTTTAAAAATCTAAGAATAGAGATATATAATGATTAGTTTTAAGGTGTTCACATTCCTTTGATGTAGAACTTTTCCTGACATCAAAGTCTCCAGTAAAGTGTACTTTATGTTTCTAAAATTGTATGTGCACTTTTAAAATTGGTTGATTGGTATTGCTTTAGGGGAATTCAAGGACATAAGAAAGGGAAACAATTGGATGGGTGTGGAAATCTCACTAATAATTCAGGAGAAACAAGAATTCAAGGGACATATGTATACACACACATGTGCATTTGCAGAAATGAGATAAAAATGAAGAGAGAATGCTAGAGTAAGAAACAGAATGTGCTGAGGAAGGCACTAGAGAAGGGCACTGATGTGTCCATAATAGCTTTATTCAATTTGTACAGCAGATCTGATGTGTCTAGGTGGAAAAGCGCATAGAAAAAATGAATTTAGGGCAGCTAAACTATAAAATTATCACAATGATTCTTTGATGTTTAAAGCAGAATCACATTATGAGAAGAGCTTTCATTTTTTAACACTTAGCTATTAAATATAGCCTCTATATAGTATAATAGGTCCTTGATCTTACTCCTGCTCCACAACAGAAGTCTGATATATTGTAGACAACAGCTGCTCCCATAAGAACTTTTAATATTTCTCCCATTATGTTTAATGAAAGATATGGAGTTGACAATGGAGGTCAAGACTAGAAAAAGTGAACTACTCATGCTTTGTGTATTTCAAATGATCTACACTTGGCGATTAATCTGCTGTTTGAAGAGATAGAAAGAAAACCACTATCCTTCCAGAGATAAGCAGTGATGGTATTTTTGACTCAGCCTGAGAAGATGTTGTAACATGTGAAATATAGCTATAATATAAAATATATTAAAATGAGTATTATGAATCAACAAGAAAATTTCCTCAAGGCATTCATTTTCTTAACATTTTTCAGGAAATATATCTTTTTAAAATAATAACTTTAAAATATTTGCTCTCCTGTAAAAAAATGTTGTCATTCTAAACATTTATGCTAGATAAGAGTTTCCATTTCCACTAGCATCTGGAATCTTAAAGAAAACAACGTGTTTTAATCAGTGTTCTGTGGCTGCACAATATTAATTCTCCTATTGTCAGGTTTGGATAATATACTAAAAAAAAAAAGGAATCCATGTTAAAATTTTAAAGATTCCTGCATTGTAAAATAATGATGAATGTCATGACTAATTAAAACAAAGTATAATTATTTTAGAAAATTAGGTATTATATCTATAGTATAAGAATAAGTAGTTCCTAAATATTTCCAATCCATTAAAAGCTGTAATAGTTCATGAAAACCAAGAAGGTATTCCATTAAAATATGTATCTTCACTCTAAGTTGCAATGTACACATAATCATTAAGTCAGATTTATAAAGCAAATGAAAATGTGAATATTGAGAAAAAATAACAAATAGATGCATGCAAAATGCCACTCTGAGGTATTATTGAGTGAAGACAATAAAAGAAAAAGAAAACTTTTCAAAGGAAAATTAAAAGGAGTAAAATAAAGTTGAATTTAAGAGGTAAAGGTAACTAGAATACAAGCAATTATTTGTTCTTTAAATGGAAAATTATGCCTGTTTTCTAAAATTTACAATGTTTAATCTTTGAGGATATAAACCTGATGGCCTTTATTTAAAACATCTGAGCAGCCAGAAGATGTTTTTACCTGTGACTACTGAGTATAATTTTTCCCAGAACATTTTACATCTGTGCTGTTTCATTCAGTGGATCCATTAGCCAAGTTAGCAGAGTAGTCTAAGCAATTGGTATTTTTATAAATTTAGGAGTCTAACTTACCTAGTGAAGAGGCCTTTAGATTTTAAAGGTGTCTAGATTACTTTGGTGTAATTGGCCCTTGACTCTGTAATGGAAAGTCAAATAAATACCTAGCGCTGGGAGAAAAGCCGAGCTGAGCTACTTTCCCGGAGCAGAAATGAGTACGCTCTAATGCCTTCCTGTGGATTAGCTGCCTACACAAGTCTGAAGGCTAAAAATAAACAAATAAATTGCATCTCTTATCATTTATTTAATGATAGTAGGTTATTAAATAATTTAATGTCATTAATGTGTCAAGCACAGTCTTTCTCATCAAAGACAGTACTATTTGTACCAATAATTTTATGGATTAAAAGCAATTAGATACACAAGCAGCTGCAGAAAAAACAGATAATGAGAAAATATGGGACGTCAATAATTTTTTTGAAAGATGTAGAAAAAACTATGCAAAAGATCTCACGCCTTTCAGAAGTTTGCAGTTTGATATTTTGATATTCTAGGTAAAGGATTAATGGGCAAGCATGTTTTAATTCATTCTTTTCATTCACAGATAATATCTGAAAAGGAAGGGCAGAGGGTGAAAGACTTGCTTCCTTCACCCCTACTTAACTAGGTCACTGCACAAGTACTTTTTAAACACTAAGAAAAATTTCCTTTGTTTATTTTGTCACTTATGTAGAATAATAAAGAAAAGTCGGTCCATACTTCTGGTCACTAGGAGTAGATCAAATATAGACAGGAAAGATCAGATGGCGGTTTTGCAAGAGCCTGGCAATTTGGATCTTTGTAACTAGGTTAGTTGGAACAGTTGGGACAAAAAAGAGAATTGTTACTCAGCCCAACTATTTTATGATTGATATAAATGGAAATATAGTAAATGAAGATATATGGGTAGAACTTCAAAACTGATAAATTAAGTGTCATTACCCTCTGGATTATATCTTCATTTACAACACAACATGACACAACACAACAAAGCAAGACAAAACAGGCAACCAGTATTGAATGATAAATTGTTCGCTTCAAAGTAGAAGTCAGGAGAAAGGCTTAAGCTATTACTCTATCACTTCAGTTGTGTTAACATTAACGGTCACTATTTTCACACACATTTATTTGTAACATAAAACATTTAGATTATATATTTATAAAGAATGTATTTATTAGTAACTTTTAATGTAGAGTTTCTACTTCATTTTAAAGTATGATAAAAAATGTCTTTTTTTTTTTAGTTTTTTGAGACAAGTTTTCGCTTTGTAGTTCAGGCTGGCTCTGAATTCACTATGTAGCCAGGCCAGCCTCAAACTCAGAGGAAGCCTCCTGCCTCTGCCTCCTAAGTGCTGGGGATTAAAGTCATGAGCTACCCTGTCTGATGAAAATCAAGTGCTTTCAAAGCTGCTTGGCTATTGTTGCTTTTGAATTTAAAAAGCTGGGTTGCATAAAATACAACATGCACTTTTGACTCTGAATGTTTTCACACCAGGGTTTTTTAATCCTCTTGTGCACCTATGCATGACAGAATTTTGTGACTTTATCTCTATTATTTCATAAGTTTTACCAGTATTAATACTCAAGCTTTCCTCCTTTTCTGCTCTATGTCTGTCCACTTCAAACTGAAATTTTCTCGACTGTCCAACTGTCAGGTCCAAAGAATGGCTGAGTCAGAGATGTTAGTCCAACTTCTATATTTATTCATTATACTGTGTAAAATTTTTGGGTATAGCCTCGGTATATGTGCTGGTTAATTTCTACTGCTATCCTTCACCTGCTGTTTCTTCCATAACAATTCTGTGGTTACTGTTAAGGTGTCATTGTCAACCATGAGTCCTCTGAGGTTTTAGAATTTTGGTCCTGTTTATTCATGTGCAGTAGAAATGCTTTTTTAGGTGATTAATGTGACTACTGCATCTGAAAACAGTAAAACACCTTTAGAAAATCAAATCCGTATTTTAAACTTGGGATATCATTGGTATTATGTATGAATTGTTTTTCACTCACAGAAACCAATACTGTGAGCTAACATATTAGAATCAAAAGCTTTAGCAAGCAATAACTGAGTGAAGAATTTTTAAAACATGTGTTTAAACAATTTTTAGCTGTTCAAATTTTTTCTAATCAACCTATCATCTAATTACATCTACCTGTCAATTATTGATTTAATTATTGGCATATGGACTAGAGGATTAAGTGGGAGTCATAAGATTTTTTGCTTTTTATTTTTATTGGTATTACACTCACATACCACATCTTAGTTCTTTTTTAATTCCCTCTTGTCCCCTTTCTTACAACGTCCTTCCTTTCTTGATTTCCTTCCCATTTGAGAAAGATTTATTTTCCTACTTCACCATTATACATCTTTTATTTAATTTTGAAAGACAAAAATCAGATCACTGGAGCCTAAAACCAGACATACTAGGGTGTCCTTAATATCCTTGGAATTAGACAAATATCAGACAGACTAGAGAGTAGATGAGAAGGAAGAAGCATGGACATATGGAGACTCGTACTTGAGAGCTGCAAGAAATAATGATAGCTTGAACTAAGACAATAGTATTAGGAATACAATGACGTCAGTGAATTTCAGAAATTTCTGGAGGCATGTTGAGAATTATTTAATATTAGATGGAAAGATGTAATTGATTATAATGGCTATATTATTGTCTTCAGTAATAAGTGGTGACATCATAATCCTGAGAAAGAATAAAAACAGAGTTTGAGGAAAGAATAAGGATAATGTGAAACACACTGATTTTTATATGCAAATAAAGGTGTCAAGTAGATATGCCAGTCTATGTAGTTCAGGAGACAGATCTGCACCAGAGATTGAACACCGGAACATATCAGCATAGAAAAGTTATTGAAGTTATGGAAGCGACATGCACAGAGAAAAATGTTTAGTTTTATGAACAATAATGTTTAACGACAGGACTCAAATCATATTTCTCTCTCTCTCTCACACACACACACACACACACACACACACACACAAAGATGCGAGAGAGGTGGGAATCAAATCAGGAAAGTGAAATGTGGTGAGTGCAAAAGGGAGAGTATATTTTTAAAAAAAGAAGGAATAGATAATGTATCAAATCCTTTTAAGCAAAAAATGTTAGATCAGATAATGAGTGAGTACCCAAAGCAGGCCGACCATTACTGATACTGACAGAGCAATTGGGATAGAAACTAGATTACTGTGGATTAAGAAATGACTAGAAAATAAGGATATGGAGACAGTGACTACTGAGCAGTCTTGAAGATCAGCTACAAATGGGGTTAGGATAGGTACTGGGTTAGATCTCAATCCTAAGAAGGAAATTTAACTGTTTAAATTCTGGTATTAGAATGATTAAAAAGAATGGATGCTATCAGTTACATTATGAAAACTGATCTTGTCTATATGAAAGCAGAAATGAGTAGTCAGAATATTACTTTTTATTTTAAATTATTTTTTAAAGAACAGTTTTGGATTTATGGAAAGATGGAGCAGGTAGCACAAGGAATTCTCATATGTCTTCTGCTCATTTCCTTTCCCTTACTTTCCCTTAGAGTTAACATCTTGCATCTGACTTCAACCATTTGCTCAGTTTTCTATTGCTATCATCTATAATGTATTCAACTAGCTTTACTTTTTACCTAATGTATCCTTTCTGTTTTTGGTTCATGGTTCTTAGTCCTCTTTTGGTTTTTGTAATTTCTCATACTATCCTTGTTTTTGATGGCCTTGGGAATTTGGAGGAAACATGTTTAGGGATATGGTAGGATGTGCTTCCACTGGAATTTCCATTTTACTAGGGTTATAGATTTTGGGGAGGAAGATCACAGAGGTAAAGTGTTGTAGTTGCCACATTGCCACATCACTCCAGGGCACATAGAATCCGCTCCACTTATGGCCATTTATGTTGATTTTGGTTGTTGAATAAAATGCGGTTTGTCTCCTTTCTCCACTGTTACTTTTTCTCCCTCTTTTCCACATTGTATTCTTTTAAAGAGTTACTTTGTACAGGCAACACTGAAAGACTGAGGAATCATTCTTCTCTTTTAGAGTGGAATATCTAAATAATTCAGTTGGGATTCTGTTCAGCAAATGTGTCTCCTCTCCCACTTATTAATTTCTTTGAGTATTTGTATTAGAATGTATTAGTATTATAGTATTAGTATGTATTAGTATTATTGCCTATATAGTATTTGTTTGGATTATACTACAATACTGTTCCATTTCATTGCTATAATTCCTTAAGCTTTTGTCCATAGGAGCCTTTCATTTATCCTTTGTGTCAGTCTGACACTTCCTAATTATGATAGAGTTTTTTGTGGGGGAGGGGAAATTAACCCTGGGCTTCACCTATTCAGTCTTTATATTGAACACAGGCAATCATTGATTTTTTAAAATGTCTATAGTTTTTACAGTCTATGATAAAGGGAAAAAATCATACGACTTCTGTCATTTTCTAACTACTTCCTTTGACTTACAACAACTGTTCAAAGTATGCATTTAAACATAGTGCACACTTTAAACATACTAACATTTAAGCATACTACGTCTTTTTTGATATTTGATAGATCATAGCTTTTTATCACTGAACAATATTCCATTGTTTAATATTCTACAGTTTGTTTTTCTATTTGCTTATCAAAGGATCTACTATGTTACTTTGTTTGGGGCAATTATAAGCAAATTATAACTGAGTGCAGGTACTTTGTATATATAAGTTTACAATGGAATTGACTCTTTTCTTAGATGTGTAATTACTGGATCCTATTTCTGGTCAAGGAATATGTAGCTTTCTAAGCAAGAACTAAACTGCTTTCAAAGTGGATACATCCCACAAGCAATGAAGGGGAGTTCCCGGTGTTGTACTCCATCAGCAGTATTTGTCGTAGTCAGCCTTTTGGATGGTAGTTATTCTAAGAGGAGTTCAGTGCTACCTCATTGTTGGTTTACCTTGAATTACTAACAAATATGATCCTAAGGATATTTTCACTTACTTGCCATCCGTATATCTAATCTGATGATATATAATATCAGATGAGGGCTGTCTGACTTTTTGACACTTATGTAGGAGGCTGAACCCAGGTCTAGGCACATGTTAGTCAAGCACTGAACTACATCTTCAACCCTAGTAGGGGGACACCCTAGTGTCTCTTTGTTTTCTTATTGTTGAGATATAAAATTTGATTATTTTGGGTAAGTTCTTTATCAGATATATTGTGCAAATGTTTTCTCCATATATTGCTTATCTTTTCATTTTATTGAGTAAAGTGTTTCCAAGAACAAGTATATTTTTTCCATACTAGTGATTAAATCTAGAGCCTGTGCATACTAGGCAAGTGCTGTGCTGCTGAGTTGCACCCCTGAAAATTTCAATTTAAAGTCCCATTAACGTTTTTCTCTGCTTATCATGTTTTTGAATGTATCTAAAATTGTATCATGAACACCAAGTCATCTAGATTTTCTCATGGATTCCAGACATTTTATAGTTTTTTGTTGCATATTTTACGTATGATCCATTTTGATTTAATTTGTGTGAGAAGGGAAAATTCCGTATCTAGTTTCATCATCATCATTATTATTATTATTATTATTATTATTATTATTTCTCAGGGATGTTCAGTCTTGCAGCATTGCTTATTGGAAACACTACAGTTTTTCCACTTGTCTTTGTTTCTTTGACAAAGATAAGTTGACCATATTATTATGGACCTAATTTGTTATGCCTTTATCACCAATACCATCTTATCTTAATCACTGTAACTTTATATTAAGTCTTGAAGTCAGGAGGTATTATTTTTATAATTTATTTTTCTTTCCTAATTCATTGTTGCCTATTAAATTATGGATCTTTCATTTTTTGTAGAAATTTTGGGATTATTTTTTGATGTCCACAAAATTATTTTTTGGGAATTTGATAGAATCACCTTGGATGTATAGATTAAGTTGGGAAGAATTAACATATTGATATTAAATTTCCCTTCCCTAAATGTGGAATATCTCTCTGTTTATTTAGCTATCTCATGATTGCTTTGATTATTGTTTTATATCATATAGATTCATTATGTTTTGTTTAATATATGCCTTAAACCAAAGATTTTGATATCTTTAATGCTACCTTATATGATACTATTTTTACTTCAAATTGCTGTTCATGGTTTGCATAGAAGAGAGCAAAATACTGTATTTTTATTTACTAACATTATGTCCCATATTTTTATTATAGTAAAAGAAAAAGTTTTTAATTCAGTGGAAATTTTAAAGATGGAGAGGCATACCATCTCCAAATAAGGATAATTTTATTTTATTCATAATCTATATACATTTTATTTTTATTTCTTATTGTGTTATGTAGGACTTCTAGCATAATGTTAAGTAGGAGTTGTTTCCAATGGGAAAGAATCTAGTTTCTCATCATTGACTATAATGTGTGCTCCAGGTCCTTTATAGACTTTCTTAAGTTGAAGAAGTTCATCTCTATTAGTTTTCTGCACATTTGTACTACATGTCAATATTTATTCTATAACCTGTCAATATTTTTTCTCCACATCAATTGATAAAATCTTGTTTTCTGGTTTAGACTGTTTGTATAGTCAGTTACACTGAATGCTACATCTTAAACCAATCTTGTATTCTTTCAATAACTTTCATTTTGTTATGTTATGTAATTCTATATTAGTATATTTTCTAATTTGTTGACTTTTACATCTATGTTTATGAAAGAATATTGGTTTGCAGTTTATCTTATAGTGTTTTCATATGTTTTGGTATTAAATCTTAATAGAGCTATTTCTGTGATTTTAGCCCTTTAATATTTCTACTCTATAATAACAATTAAATTGAATGTAATTTAATAAAAGTCCACTTAATTTTATCATTAATAGTGTATAAAATTTTCCTATGTAATGAGTTAGATTTAAAAATGGACAAGACAGTTTTCAGATTTCTTGAAACTGACAAATTGAGTGTGCTCTCTTACAAGAGTACACTCTGGTTGAAATTAGTTGTTGAAGAACAAAGAAGTGCTTTAAAAATCATTTTACAAAGTCTTGGCCTGCAAATAGATTTTATATATATACCTAAGAATATTTACTTTAAGATCTATGGGTTTTTACCTGTTTTCTTTCTTTGTATTCTTAGGATCTAGCAATGCTTCTAGTGTGTAATAACTCCTAAAGAATTTCTTTCAAATAATATAAATTTCTGCCTATTTCTTTCTTTTTTTTTTTTTTTTAGGTTTTTGGAGACAGGGTCTTGCTTTTGTGGTTCAGGCTGGCCCTGAGCTCAGCCTCAAACTCACATCACAGCAATCCTCCTGCCTCTGCCTCCCGAGTGCTGGGATTACAGGCGTGAGCCACCACGCCCGGCACTGTGGTATGTGGTACTGGTTGCTGCTGGGTGTGGGTCTCCACGCCCAGTACTCTTATGTGGTTACCGGGGAATCGAACCCGGGCCCTTGCGCTTGCAAGACAGGCGCCGGCACCACTGAGCTAACTCCCCGGCCCCTATTTCTTTCTTTTTGTTTGCATATTTCTGAATGAAGATCTGCAAATCTTCTGAATTTATCTTCAGTTTTCAAGGAAATTTTTAAAAGAGATATCCTTTATCATGTTAATAACTTTTATTACATTTTTCTCACAATATTTTAACTTCATTGCAATTCTTAGCAGTAAAGGTTTTAAAAATTGTTTTGCTAGATTTTTGATTGATAGAGAGATACATATAATTTCATTTTATTCTAAAACAGAATAAACAGAATAGAACTTGATTCACCAAAAGTAGTTCATTCGCAGTTTGATGACAAGTTGTCCTTAACTCATGCGGTGTCCGTGTCCTCCCTTCCTGTCTCAGTGAGGAGACTTGCAGAGAGCTGACTTCAGTCATAATGCTTATTACTTTCAGCACAAGTCAAGCTCTATCAGTGGCCATGCACAAATTTTCCTCTTTGTATTAAGTTTCTACTTTTGTCTTAGTTCTTTCCTTATAGAATAGAGCACATATTATTAAGCACATGGTTAATGTGACAAAATGTAAGATTTCTGATCTTTTGGTTAAATGAAATCTATCATTGATGTAAAATTGAGCTGCTTTTTTCATTTTTTAAAAAATGTATCTACTGGGAAAATTCATATTACATAAAGTATTCATGTAATACTTTATAGATTACTGAAGATATATGGAATTGCTGCTTTTTTGTTATTGGAAATAAGCTAAGTATAGGTTATGCACTACTTGCAATAATTTGCTCATTTTATCGATGCACAGAAAAATACTTCATTACCAAAAATTTTCATTTTTCCAGTCACCTACCAATGCTACAAAGAAGTAACAGATTGATTGTGTCCATTATTCATGAAAGAATATGATTCTGATGAGTCAAAATGCATGTGTACAAAATATACAAGAATTTCTATTGAACATCTAGTTAGGTGATTTTCCCCCCAGTTATCTTGGTCTTACCCACCATTACAGTCTTCCTTGGCTTCCGCTACAGTTTCCCCTGCTTTGAATGCCTGTGTCACTGTCCAGTCATGCAATTCCCCTGAGCCATCTTCAGTAGAGAAAGGAGTTTTTTTTTTATTTTGTGAAGATTGTCATTATCCACACTGTTAACCTTTGAACTCTGCTGAATTTTTTCTCTAGACTTTATACCTGTGGGTGTTGCATTCTGTAAACCATCACACAGTTTTCCCAAATCTTTTTTTACTAAGCAAGTTTATCTTGTGTAATTTATACTTCCAAGCATCTATATTTTCACATAAATAAAACATTCTAACTCAGTCATTTAATTGCCATAGAACCATTTATTAAATTGAAATTATTCTGGATTAGAGAAATCTCAATATTTTTCTTTCTTGCACTAAAAATAAGTGCAGATACTCTCCTATTCACGATCAGATTGTGGTCTCAAAAGACAAGCATCATATTACAGTTGGAATTTCCATGGCAAAGCCAGCTCACAAATCATATCATGCACAAAACAGAGATCTATGTCTCTAATGCTAAAAAAGTTAAATTAAATCTTGAAAGAGATTTTTTAAATGAAAAAAGTCATGACTAACACACATTTTAAAACTTGTAAGAGAATAGCAGGTTTCTCCTCCTTAGTATATCTTTAGCAAGAGGAATGGAGATTCTTCTTAAAAATCTGGCTGTGGGCACGAGGACAAGGCTAGGTTACATAAAAACACAAAAATCATCTGTCTGTCTGTCTGTCTATGTACCTACCTACCTATAGCTGTCTGTCTGTCTATGTAGATATCTATCTATCATTTACACATCTGATTATGTATTTGCCATTTGTAGCCACCAGGCAATATTTTCTTCATGTGCCACTGTGCTTCTCATTCAATGATTTTAGAAACACATGTAATTTATGATCACAATCTTAGTCCAAAAGGATCTTAAAAATCTTCAGTGTATATCTCAATAGGAAATGAATGTCAGGCTATGCTGTTCTTCATTTTATAAAAACCATAACAGGGATATTAACTCTAAGGTAAAGAGAAGCTCTTTTTATGAAAGGCAGAATTGTATGTGATGAGGCGAATATCGGCTATGTGACCATGAGAACAAGGAAAACTGCAGCACTGAGACAGGTTGTAACATTCCCTCGTTATCTTCATATACTTAACTAAGGGATAAGCAGAGAAATGAGAAAAGATGGACCAAAAAGAGGAAGTGTTGGGTAACTTGAAGTCAAGGAATAAAAAGAATAATTTTCATAGTACTTTATCTAATTTCAATGTACATTATATTATTTCAAATATGGGTTGGT
>PVIR01012115.1:0-30824 GCA_004026965.1 Petromus typicus | reverse complement strand
AAATATGCATTTTTAAAGCTTTGTTTATGTTTTTAAAAATCATTTCCTTCTCTTTTAAAAAGATACTTCAGTTGTACCACAGTTTGTACAGTTAATGATGACTGCAGCACTCAACTCTAAATTCATGGAAGTGATATTCATTGAGTGGCCATTAAAAATAGGTCCCACTTAAGATTCTGAAAGAAGGCTGAGATGTTTACATGAGGGTCCTTGGTCTTCATGCGCTTGTGACCCATTTTAAAGCATTTACTGCAGATTAACAAAGGTGACTCAAGGTCACTGATGATATATGAGACTAAGCAGAGTTACACAGTTTCTATTTTACAAAATTTCATTAGCTCTTTAACATAATACATGTATTATAAGTCTCTCAAAGGAAGATGTAATATTCACCATTCAAAATATTATTATTCAGATAATTTATTTTGAATGGTACTTCCAAGAACTAGGACTTTTTGGAATACAATATGAGAAACAGTAAAATATCTTTCATTTTATTGTAATTTTCCCACGTGTTTTAAGGCTAGGCTTCTTCTAAAACATAAATCTAAAAGCCCAAGGGAAAATGTTTTTACACTTGGTATTTATCCTGCTGAAATTTTATCTGCAGTACCTATTTGAAATCACTTAACTGATTTTTTAAAAAGGATTATTGTAAAAAAAAATATGCATGATATCTACCATTCTAGTCCATTTGCCTTATTTTTATAGTTAGCAAACTCATCTCCAGATATTCCTTGAAATAATTTATTTTAGATCTTATAACAATTCAGGGATCAGAAATTTAGTCTAGTGTTGTTTTGTATTCTCCAAACTATAGTGAATGTCATGTAAAGCGTAAAAACTAGGGCATGATCTAAAATGCAGGTATCATTTCATAACAATAAAACTTAACCCTTCCCAAAACAGAATCAATACCTTATGAACATGATTCTCTCTCTCATGTTAAAAGATTTCACTAGAATTTTATTTCTATGGAAATTATTTCATTATAATAAACACTTTTGCTGTAGTATTTTATATTGTTATGCTTTTCTTTTTAAATTAAACTGATTGTATTAAAATATAATTATAAAAACTGCTTTGGCTGCATGTTTCCATTGTTCTGCTTCTAAGAGTTCTATTTTCTCCTTATTAGTTTAAAATTTCTTCTGGGGCCAGGGATTAAGCTCAATGGTTCCAGCACCTGTCTTGCAAGTGCAAGGACCTGGGTTTGATCCCCGGTAACCATATACCTATACTGGGTGTGGAGACTCACCCCAGCAGCAACCAGTACCACATACCACAGTGCTGGGCGTGGTGGCTCACACCTGTAATCCCAGCACTCAGGAGGCAGAGGCAGGAGAATTGCTGTGATGAGTCTGAGGCTGAGCTCAGGGCCAGCCTGAACTACAAAGCAAGACCCTGTCTCGAAAAAAAAAAAAAAAAAACCTAAAAAAAAAATTATCTTCTGTTGGTTAATATGATGTATGACTATGATCAAGGGCTTTGGAGTAGATCTTAGCTTTGCTTGTGTTCCATCTCCATCATCTATTAGGTGTGTGACCCCATGTTGATTGAAAACTCCAGTAAGTCTAAATTTCCTTCACAGAAATATAATGTTTTCCTGCCTCATGGGTTAAAACGAAGTTCACAGCCGCTTATATTCAGGACTAAAACAGTCTTAAAAACTTTTGGTCCTGGTATTTGTTCTCTGTCATTCTATGTCCTGTTCCTTTTCATTCTCTTCACTTTCCCTTCCTGCTCTTTCTTTTCTTCTGATTGTAGCAAACAGAACCTCTGTTATCTTTACAAGATGACTTTCCTAGTTGACAAGGAATTAGATACAGGCTCTTCAACTATCAATCTAATTTATAATTTTTTTAAAAAGTGAGTTTTGGTTTTAAAAGTAATCATTTAATGAAATTTGTTAGTTTTTTTAAATTGAAATCTTTATTGGTACATTATATATACGCATCATGATTGAACTCAACAATGAGAATTTGTACTAGTATATGACACAACTTAATTCTCATTTTTTCCCATACCCCTACCCATGCTACCACCCCCTCCCCTCTATACATAAACTTTGTTTCCTTTCTTTTTTGTTGTAATTTCATTATTTTGCCCCTTGTTATTTACCCCTTCACCCCATTTTGCTTTGAGTATTTTCTATTTTACAATATAAAACTTACATTCTAGAACTCATTTACATCATAATTTTCTCATGCCAGGTTAAATATATGGTATTTACACATCTGTGACCTATTTATTTCACTTATGAGGATGTCTTCAAGGTACCTCCACTTAAGTATAAATGATTCAATCTTATCATTTTTTTATGGAAGAGTAATACTCTATTTTGTAGAAGAACCACAACTTTTTTTAATCCAGTCTCCAGTTGATGGACATTTTGACTGTTTCCAAGATTTAGCTATCACAAACTGAGTTGCTATAAACATGGGTGCACATATGTCATTTTGATATGATTCGATTAATGCTTTTGTGTATAACCTAGCAGAGGAATAGCAGGGTCAAATTGCACCTCTAATTGTAGTTTTTTGAGGAATCTCCAAATTGATCTCCACAGGGGTTGTACAAGTCTATACTCCCACCAACTACACTCTGCACCCTCACTAACATTTGTAGGTGGCTAATTCTGAAATAGCAGCCATTCTTTGTGGAGTGAGAAGAAATCTTAGTGTTATTTTCATCTATATATCTCGAATGACTAGTGATATTGAACATTTTTTTATATGCTTCTTAGCTGCTTTTATTTCTTCCTCTGAAAAGTGTCTGTTCATTTCAGATGCCCATTTTTGAATTGGGTCTTTAAATTTGCGTGGACTGATTTTTTAAAGCCCTTTATATATTCTAGATAGTAACCCTTTGTCTGAGAAATGGCTGGTAAAGATTCTTTCCCATATTGTTGGTTGCCTTTCACTTTGCTGGTGGTTTCTTTTGCTGTGCAGAAACCTCTCAATAGGATGAGATACCATTTGTAGATTTCTTCTATGAGTTCTCGTGCTATAGAGGATTTCTTTATGAAATCTTTCCTAAAACAATGTCTTCAAGAGTTTTACCTAACTTGTTTTGTGTTACTGTTTTTCAGTAGTCCTTTCTCTAGAGACAACAATTCTTTTGCTTTTTTGTGGACAGTCTGCATTAAGCCTCTGCTGTCAACTTTCATTTATGAAGGCACCATTGATCTGATTTTACTCATCCTGTGATTTCTACTCCTGGAATGAAATGGATGTTTTTATCCACCATTCTAGAAAAGCTCAGGCAAATCATTAATCACTTCTTTCCCCTAGTAGGTAATTTACATCTTTTTTTTTTTTCAATTGGGAATTGAACTAAGGGATTCATATGTGTTAGGTAAGGACTCCATCACTTGGCCTAGATTGGCATTTTGAAGAAACCCTGCACACTGTAGCCACTGTGTCATAAGAATACTCTAAACACTCTTATCTTACCACAACATGAGGACTGAAGAGAAAAGCTTTCACCATAGAGCATTTTAACTAGCTCATAAGAATGTCATCAGGTATTTTCTTTCTCTCCTTTTGCCTTTAAAGAGTTAGTCTAAAGATAAAAGGATAGCAGTAGTTATTATAGATTCTATGTAAATAAAAACTATTGGACATTGTCTGCCCTAGGTTGGATCCTAAATGTCCCCCAAAGGCATTAATCTAATGGCTTAGTCCCTAGCTTGTGTCCCTGCTTAAGAGTTGGGTTTGAGTGGAAAGAAATTAGATCCCTGAAGGTAATGTTCATGAAAGTGAGTGTGGGATTTAAGTCTCTTGCTTTTTTTTTTTTTTTTTCCTCTCATGCTTCTAGCCCCTTTTTGTTTTTCTTGATTTTCCAACAGCCATGAGATGGACAGTTTCTTCATCCTGTTTTTATAGCTTCTATTCTTTCTTTCTTTCTTTCTTTCTTTCTTTCTTTCTTTCTTTCTTTCTTTCTTTCTCTCATTGTAATACCAGGGATTAAGACAGGCACAGCACCACTGAGCCAAATCCTCAGCCTATTTTGTTACCATGTGCTCAAGCTATCTTCATGTGCTTTTTTGCCAGAATTAGGACTACAACCAATTTAACTAGTTGATGATGGCCTAAAACTTCAAAATATGTGAGCTAAAATGAATACAATTTTCTTTTATGCTAGTTATTGCTAGTGTTTTGTTACATTAGTATAAAGCTGCTTAATACCTGGGTATAGTCTATTTTCTGCTCCTGTAACTGAATGCCTGAGGCTGGATAATACATGAAAAAAAGAAATACATTTCTTACTGTTCTTGATTCTGGTATCCGGGGAAGAGTTTTCTGCTACAGTATCCCATGGTGAAAGACAGAACAAGTGAATGTGTGACAGAGAGAGAAGAGTTGGGACAACCTTTGTTCTTTGATGGGACTCACTTGCATATGAATAAAGGTATTAATTTATTAACGATGGTAGAGCCTGGTGACCCAGTCATCTCATAAAGCCCTCCACCTCTTCTCACTGTTATGATGACAATTAAATTCCAGCATGAGATTTGAGGGTATGTTTAAATATCATCAGTCACTAATTGTTATTGAATTTAATTCATGTTTTCTTATTTTTATCCAGTACTCTAATTGAGGTTTGGCTTCCTCATTTTTGGGAATCTTCGTCATAGCACCTTCTCTGCATTAGCATTTTTGCTTAAAATTTTCAATATTTTTTCTGCTTCAGCTTGTCTTTTCCTTTAAGATCCAGCTTTTACTCTATTTTCATATGGAAAGTGTTTTTTGAAAAGAATCTAAGCCACATTTTTGTATACTATTTACATTTTTAGTTACAGATATCTAAATTATTTTATCCTTAAATGAATGGCATATAGGTGTTATTCATTGTGAGTGCATTTTCAGGAAATCAAAAGTGTTCCTTTTGGGCTGGGGAGTTAGCTCAGTGGTTCCGGCGCGCCTGTCTTGCAAGCGCAAGGGCCCGGCTTCGATTCCCCGGTAACCACATAACAATACTGGGTTTGGAGACCCACACCCAGCAGCAACCAGTACCACATACCACAGTGCCGGGCGTGGTGGCTCACGCCTGTAATCCCAGCACTCGGGAGGCAGAGGCAGGAGGATTGTTGTGATGTGAGTTTGAGGCTGAGCTCAGGGCCAGCATGAACCACAAAGCGAGACCCTGTCTCAAAAAACCTAAAAAAAAAAAAAAAAAAAAAAAGTGTTCCTTTCTTTCTTGAAGTATAGGTTCTAGAGCTGCCAAAGACAGTAGCATTTATTTAGCATACATGCAAGATCATACATTTTCAAATAAATCATTTTTTCTAGGAGCAGTCTATGTGGCTCTTATTTAGTCATTTTTGATAAACATATTTTTATCTTTTTATTGAATGGCATTTCCTCTTAATCTTTATATTGTCGCAATGAACTTGATATATATATATATATGTGTATATATATGTGTATATATATATATATATATATATATATATATATATATATATATTGCTATTTGTCATGTTTTATATGAGCAACCAAAGTTAAGTGAAAATTAAGACACTTGACAGTGTTTTCTTTCTTATCACTTAAAACTATATTGTCTAGGAACTTATTATTTCTTCAGTTTGGAAAACAATCTAATTTTATTATGAATAATTCATATTTTTAAAGGGTATCCATGAGACAGAATATACCTACACAACAATCCCTTCCAGCAATGCTGTCCACATGAAACCTATAAGCCTTTTGAAGTTTTATTCTTTCATTTTTGAGGTGGTTTTTGGAGTTTTGGTAGTTAATGTGAAAAGGCTGAGTCTACATGTGACTACTTGATAATGATTATCTACACTCCCATAACAAACATAAAATATGATATCATCTAAATCTGTCACCTTAGATCATAATTAGTATAATTGTATATTGTTTTAGTTGCATTACATCATTCTGTTTTAAAGCAAACAAAAGATTTCACTGGGAGAGAAACATGTAAATGTTGAGTCAGCAAAGCCTGAGGCAAATTTCCAGAGCCTCAGCATCAAGGGAATCTTGCACAGACAAGTGCTGGAAAAACTTCTGAAATAATGCTAAAACAACAAGAGAAACATTACATTGTTTTATGCAACTGAAACAAATGTGAAAAACTCTTATTATAAATATTGTAGCAAAAAAGAAATATCTTGATAAGATTTATGTATTTCACTGCATGTCTTGAGCATGCTAGACACGTTTGGAACCTAGTATGTGCAGCATCAAAGAAGAGGGTAGAAACTGCAGGATTTTGACGTTTTGGATTACTTTACAATGCTTTCTACTTTCAAAAAAAGAATCAGACAATGTGTTTCCAGGGAATTCCTGACTCCTTTGGTTGGTATTTCATATGAATCTTCAAATATGTCATCACTACCCTTGGGTAAAGAAGTATCTCTTTTAAAGCAAAGGTCAAACTTTTACAGCCGGATAATCATATATTTTTTCCTTGAATGCTGATGTAGGGAATGGCTGTATTTTTTGGCCTCTCCTACACTGGAGGGGGGAATTTTTCCTTAGGACAGCTTCAGTGGGATCCATGCTGGGCTTTTGAGGGTTGAGCCTTCACTCAGAAGAGGTGGTTGAAAAACAATCTTTTTCATCGCCAAATGAAAGTGCAAAGGGAAATTTTTGAGGAACAGACTGATTAGCCGAAGTGGCACTGGGCCAACGCAGCAGCATTAATAGGTTAAATGTGTGCTGGTTCTTAGAGTATTCCAAAGCTGGACTCATTCTTGACTGCTTTGAATAAAGGTGGTGCTCTCTACAAAAGTCTAAAATAGATAAGTAAGGGACATGAAAAGAAGACAATTCAATTCTCTTTCTAATTAAAGACGACAACTAGAGTTAGCCACTTCCTCTCCAATCTAAAAATGCATATGACTAATTTTTCTAAGTAGACAGTGGAATTGTCTTGCTGAGAAACGACAGATAATGTAGGTAGCTGGCACTCTTAGCCATGACTAACTACTGTTCTATTTGGGGAATGAAAGCCAATCTTCTTCAAGATTTAAAGAAAAGCTAATTTAAGGCACATCTAAAAGCAACAAATGAGAATGAGTGAAAAAAGTTTCATGTTGTTGCTCAGTGTGCCAGCTCACCAAATGTAAAACCAAACAATCCCCATCCTCAAAAGAATGTAAAGAAAAAGAAATGTGTCATGTGCTTGCTCTTGCTCATTTTGACTTGATTCAAATATGCTTCTAAGTTGTAATTTGAGATGGCATGACTCCCCAAAGCAAAAATATGTTTTTTTCCTAGATGTCATTTTTATGTTTCTTTTTAAAGAAATCAAGGAAAACTGTCACTTGAGGAAAGATAAAAGAATAGGAATGATTTTTGACTACAGCATAAAAGGTAAACTAAGTACAGTAAATTTACCTAAAAAGAGAAAAGATGTCTTTGGTTAGTAAAGAAAAGTGTGAGAATTGCACCTTTTAATATTTGACATCTGGAAATTACTAGAACCAATTATTGATTAAAAAGAAAAAGAAAACTTCTCATGAAGAGTTTTGTTATTTAACTAAATGAAATTTAACCCTGCCTGTTATTGCATTTTTAAGTGAAAAGACAATATAAATTTTAGAGATGAAGCTGTAATTATATGCTTTTGGAAATCAAAGGCAATTTTGATTTTAGCACCAAATTCTTTCTGATTTTATCTCATCATGAGAACAAATTACTCAGGTTGGTTGTTATAGTCTTTAATTGAATCACTTATATGTGAATATAAGAGAGATTTTCACAACGCTTTTTGCAAGGACATTCATCCTGCAACGTGAGCTAATACAGGGAACGAGACTGCATGTTGAAGCAACATGATTTGGATTCCCAGCAGAAAAGCACTGGAAAAAAATCACATATATTTCTGGAAAGTAGTAATGCTACCTGGATTTTAATGTCAAAGATTTATGAGAAAGGTGAAGTGCTCTAATGAATGTAAAAGTAGGAAAATTTCATAAAGCAGGATAATATTTTTCTTGGTTTGTAGCCTTTTCTTAGTGCATTGCCCCTATATTGTGAATTGTTTTTCAAATCTTTATTTCTATCTCTTCTTTCTAAAATGCGTTTAGATGTTAACAGTTTATCAAAGACTGAGTAGTGGTTTATATGGTTGGCCTTTTCTACTTTATTTTTGCTATTAATTTCTGATGCTAACTTTGGAGATTTTCAATCCAGTAAGTCAGATAAGTAGCTTCATGAAACCACCCTCTATCTCTTTTTATAGAAATGTATACAAATCATGGTCAGAACCAGCCCAATATAATTTTATCATTGTTATGCTCACTTAACATTACTGTCCGTCCATTGCTCTGTCAGCTGTGAGATGTATGCTCTTTAGAAGGTGCTTGGGCCATGGGTGTACTGTTGTCAGGAAGGGAGTAAGAGTTCCATAGCAGGAATAGGAATAGTTATGCAGCAAGTAGGTCACTCTGAGCTAAGTAAACTCCTGCTTTTTATGATATATCTAGTTTGTGATATTCTGTTATAGCAGAAGAACATGGACTGAGATGATTATCTATGATAAAATGAATATTCATGATTAAGCATAAGGATATTGGGGAAGGAGATTCTAGAGGAAAGACCAATGCAAACAGGGGGAACAGGAAAGGCTATGATACTATGAATCAGAATTGTCTAGTGAGGAAGACATAACTCTTGATGCATAATCAAAATAATTTACTTCTGATTTCAGCCAAAGCACTGTCCCCTGAAACAGTGTTTCTCAAACTTTGATATGTATGTAAATTTCCGGGAGAGCTTTTCGAAAGTTTCCATTTTACACCAGCTTTGTAGTGGAAAGATTCATTATGTCTACTAATTTCTAGTCAATGACAAGCATGTTACTCCTCAAACAACAAGCAGATTAAATGGAGTGAGTGTCACTATACAGGCAGTCACTGACTTAATGATTAGGCATATCCCTTTTTTACTTTACAGTGATGTAAAGTGATACATATTTAGTAGAAATGTCACTTGATTTTGATCTTTCCCTAGGCTGGTATTTTATAACACTGCACTTTTAAGTGTCGTTGGACAGTAGCAATGAGATGCGCCAAGGCTCACTTCAGCCACATGATAGTGACATTCTATAGCAGGCTGTGCTTCTCAGCTATGATGTTTGGTATATTGGGCAATGTTCTTTTTACTTAGAATGTTTTCATTTCATGGTGGGTTTACTGGGCTAAATCTCTATTCTCAGTCAAGGAACCTCTGTACTTTTTTCCTTCACAAGTAACCATGGTAGGACCAACTTGGAAAAGTTAATGGTTATTTAAGAATTTTATTAAAGAGAAAGTTTTATTTTTTATAAAGCCTTATTGATGTGACATTGAATGTATGATACATTCATATTTTAAAATATACAATTTTAATGCCTACTGTCATTAAACCGTTATTACAGTGAGGATAATGAATGTGTCCATCAATCTCAATGTTGTTTCTGTGCTGCTTTGTAGTCTTTTGTTTCTCCTTCTTCCATTTCTGTGGTTCCATTAATTTTCTTATCATTTTTAGATTGTTCTGCATTTTCTAGAATTTTATGTATGTAGAATCATATGATAGGTTCTTTTTTTTTTTTTTTTTCAATTTTTCTTTCTTTTATTTGGGCAGTTCTGAAGGTTGACCTCATGACCTTGAAGTTTCCAGGCAGACAGCAGAGCCACTGGGCTAACCCCCTGAACCCTATGATAAGTTTGCTTAGTATTTATCTTCTTTCACTTCTACAATTCAGTATAATTATTTTGAGATATGTGCATTTGCTCTCCCTTTGGAAGTTGGCTGTATTATTACTGGGTATCGCTCTTTTTTACCATGGACTCAAACTAAACAGACAGACCACTGGAAAGGCAGGTTCATAAAAATATTATGGTGTCTCGTGATCTATCTTGCTCACCAGGTCTGACACTGGGACCTCTGACTCTACCCTAAAGTCAAAATGACTGAAAGATAAGCATTTTTTTTTGTCAATCCAGGACAGTGAGGAAGCTCAAACAACACAGGAAAGACGTGAGAGAGGGCCTTCAGAATTGCTTTAAAAGGTGACAATATAGCTTTGACTGATTACCACACTTTTTGTAATCCTCTGTCTGCCCTGTGAATTTTAAATGCTTTGGTTTTCTTCAATTCTGTACCTTGTTTCAAACACACTTTCTCAACCTTTGCTGGAAAACTCAAAAGTTCTCTCTGGGTTTTCTATTCTTGTGCAGAGAACTTAAGCAGCAAGATAGAGCAGTGCTTGGTTTTCATTTTTTGTTTTTAATCCTTTCTCTTCAGAGGCCATTGCCTTGTACTACCTGTAGTTTCATATTATAAAGCTATTGATCCTTAACGTTAGCACTTTTCAAAATGTATTCCATCATGCTGGAGGCAGAGATGAAGACAGATCATGTCATAAGTGCACTCTTACCATAGACTTTTTGAGAGGGCTGGTTCAGGTGGGCTCATGTTTAAAAAGTCTAGTGGTCATTTTTAAGCTACTGTATGTACCTTCCTTGCTTTGTAGGTCATTTGGTATGTTACACCTGCTTAAGGAGCTCATAATTTCAGATTAAACTAATAACTAACTAATTTAACTGATTATTAACTAATTTAACAAATAATTCAGATTAAATTTAATGGTATATCCATGCTGTGAAAATCACTGCAGAAAAAATAAAAATAAGCACAAAATTAGAAAACCATTATTCCTTAAAATCTGTATTATTTTGTTAAAGAAATAAAAATTAACATTAAACAATTTGAAAAAAATTAAATAACACTTGTCTTCATAATTGAATGTATGAAACTTTTCATAAGTAAATTTAACCGACAGCTCCTTTCAAGCATGGCTGTTTGTAGATACATTGCAGCTGTTTCCCAGTTTCTAAGCACATGGAATTATGAAACAGAGGCATGCTGGCACATGAGATCCTGCAAACAGGAGAGTAATTAGAAAGAGAGAAGAGAGCTGAAGTGAACTGGTAGATAACTTTAGACTTATTGTCTCCGTTGGCAGAGATTTGTTCAAAAATTAAATTGACGTTAGTTACTGGCCCAGGCCAAAGCCTCATGGAGCTAGAGTGGGGAGAGGGAGAAAGAGAGAGACAGGGAGAGAGAGAGAGAGAGAGAGAGAGAGAGAGAGAGAGAGAGAGAGAAAGGGAGGGAGAAGAATGGTTGACTTTTTATAAAAAACACAAAAGGAGGAAATTTTCCTTAAGTTCTGTTTTATATTCATGCTGACATTTTACCAAGAATGATAGATAGCATTTAATATAAACGTGTGCAGATTAGATGCATTTCAAAAACTATAGTCATCACTAACTTGGACAAAATAAGTGTGCATATGTGTATCATACTCCTTCACTCTTTTAAAGTCTGACCTGCACAATAAACTCAGAAATGTATGGATTTTTGACATTTATTTAAAACAAAATGCTTTTTTGAGGGCAGAAATAGACCCTAGATATAGGCTGAGTTAATATAAATGCCAACTGAAAACATATACCTGCTTTTGTTTGTTGAGTACAATGTTTCATCCAAATCTAACTTAGCTAAATACAGCTGTGTATTATAATTCTATTCAAAGCAAAGTCTAGAAAATAATTGTAAATTCACAGAATGGTGTTCATGTCTTATGAAACGTCCATCTTGAATACCAGGTGTTCAGCCTTATTTTCTGCACTTTCTGTTTCAGTCCGTTGTAATATTAGATGAGATCTTTGATCATTGATGCCTGCACTCAGGCAATATCGCAAAGTTCTCTTGAGGCAAGGGTTTATTAGAGAATGCAAGGAATTTTCATGGGTCAAGTAACAGCACTGGGAGGGCTCTTCTATTCACTAAGGAAGACATGTGCTATGATTTGCTACTTCTCATCCCCCTAAGAATTTTAATTTATTTACAATATGATCTCATCAGTCACTGTAATAGCTGGCAGGTAATTCTGTTAGACCACAGCTGAACAATAACATAATTTCTTCTAAATAAATGTGGTGCAGCTGCAAAAGTTTTAATGACTTCTTGCCCCTGGTCAGTTACTGAGTCAGCATAAGGTCAGTAGAAATAGAAATAGAGAATTCAATAACTTATATATCTTCAATATCATTGCATCATACAGAAATATATTTCATGAGATGAGCAATAGATGACACACTGTCTTCGTGCTTCCTACTAGATTGCATTAGTTTACCTTCATTGGTTTTTGCCCCAAGTTAATTTTTCTTATTAGGTCTGTGAAAAACATAGCAATGTCCTTGGGGCTTCTGGACATGCACACCAAAACAGATCAATTATTTGAAAAGGCACAGGATGAATGCTATCAGAATAAGCTCCTCGGAGAAGAAAGGTGTCGTATAATTCAAAGCAATTTGTACAAATCTGCTTTCAGGCAGTGTCAGACCTGATGCATACTTCTTTGAAAGCAGTTTAAACACAGCTGCTGGTATTATGATTACATTTTCTCTTGTTTCATGTCTAAAGTAATGTTAAAGTAGCAGAGTTCAAGTATTTTCTCTAATATTGGCAGAGCAATGCAACAATAATGTGATTACTTACAAAGGGACATAATATAGACTTAGCTCTAGCTAGGAGACAGATTTCCTCACTGGAAATGTGGAACTTATGTTGAGTGAACCTTTGTTGAGATGCTATTCTTTGAGTACTATAAAATGTATATAAAATAGTCTAAAGATTTTGATGTATATGAATTTAACACATTACATAGATTTGATCAATGTTATAATATATTGCTACTGAACATACTGAGCAGTGCTAGAGAAGGGAATTCTGAAAGCCAAGGAATAAAAGAAATTGTAAAGAAAATTTCTATGAATGATGTACATTAAATAAATGGAAAAGAGCACTGACTACAATAATTTTACATAAGTATTAAGGAAGATGCAGTTGTATAGTTCCTGAATCAAAGCATACATCTGTTAAACAAAAGGAAGAAAAAAAACACTTTAAATTAAATACATAAAGATAGCTTTGTCCCAGAGATGTATTTATTTTTGGATAAATCCAAAATTTAAGTAAACTGTTGAGTAAAGTGTTAGAGAATCAATCAATTCAAAGCTCATCTGGAAGGTAGATGATTGTTACAGATGGAGATACAGACATTGGAATTACTTGTCTTTAAGAGTAGATAAACTTGTGAGGAATTCATTAGTTTTTAATGTAAGTGTAACATCATCAAAATCTGATTGGCTTCTTATATATCAATAAAAAGAGTCAGAAGAGCAAGCATATATCTGTCTTTCTGTTTGCAGATGTGTTCTTGGAATCAAGATTAGGTCACTAAATGAATCAGGGAGATATTACTGCATCATTATACGGATTTGTGCAATATGTTTGATCAAATACTAAATGAAGACTTCAGTGCCTTTTTAATAGTAATTTAAAGTAGTTTTAAAAGTACCAAAATAAGTTAATGGTGTCAGCCAAATATATAATGCATATTTTTTGGACAATTTGAGTAAGTTTTTCTTTCTTACTGCAAAATTATACTTTTTAGTTGAATACTTTTGTGCTTCTGTGAATATTAATGGTGGGAAGTATGACTAATTGCTCATCAAATTTCATGCATATTTTTGTAGTATAGAATCATAGAAGACAGTTTTTCTGGGATCTTTTCGTATAGGTTTCATCTTTTTCTTATTTTTCAGAGTCTTTAATTCACCTGATATATGTGGATTGTTGACAAAGAAAAATTACATAAATCTTCTTTAATGATAAGGTTTTGTTTTTGTCACAAAATTATTTAAGAATAAGAATGTATTTTCTAATATGTTTGCTATCGATGTGTTATCATTATAGTTTTCAAAGTTTATCTCAGAAGTCAAAAAAATACATAACCCTGGTCTGGTTATTCTCACCAATTTAAATGTCTATATTATTTTCTCCAAGTATTGTTCTAAAAACCCTTTCCCAGGAGCCGGGGAGTTAGCTCAGTGGTTCCGGCGCCTGTCTTGCAAGCGCAAGGACCCGGGTTCAATCCCCGGTAACCACATACCATACTGGGCGTGGAGACTCACGCCTAGCAGCAACCAGTACCACATACCACATACCACAGTGCCAGGTGTGGTGGCTCACGCGTGTAATCCCAGCACTCGGGAGGCAGAGGCAGGAGGATTGCTGTGATGTGAGTTAGAGGCTGAGCTCAGGGCCAGCCTGAACCACAAAAAGCGAGACCCTGTAAAAAAAGAAAAAAAAAAAAAAAAAAAAAAAAAAAAGAAAAGAAAAAAAAAACCCTTTCCCAGAGGAGCTGTATTTCACAGTTCCTCTTAAAGCAGGTGGGCATGGTAAATAGTTATATGGTATGAAAGGAAGTGATAGGTTTACTTTATAGGTAAGAATTTTAAGCAAATGCTGTGAGGATTCTTTTGCACACCTAGAGATCAGTAATGATATCGAGGCTCTGAGATTATAAGAGAGTCACATTGTGGAAAAAGTCTGGGTTCCTAAATTACAAAATGAGAAAGAGCCCTGCCAGCCAGGCGCACAGTCCTGTGACTAAGAAATCAATTTTATCTCCATTAAGCACCTGGAATTTGGAATCCTTTTCATTACTTTAACCTTGCTTTGCTTACCCTAGTAATGTAATCTATTTGATATATTTCTCTTTTGGTAGTGATAGTATACCTGATACAAGAAATTAAATTAAAAGAATACTAGAGAGAGGACAATTTTGAACAATAGCATACTGATTATAATCTAATAAATAAATCAATTATTTTCAGAGATTTTTTTTTTTTTTTTGAGATGGGGTCTCACTTTGTAGTTCAGGCTGTTCCTGGACTCATTATTTAGCCCAGGCTATCCTCAAACTCACAGCAATTCTTCCTCTGAAAAATATCTGTTCATTTCAGATGCCCATTTTTGAACTGGGTCTTTAAATTTGGGTGGGCTGATTTTTTTTTAGCTCTTTATATAGTCTAGATTGTAACCCTTTGTCTGAGGAACAGCTGGTAAAGATTTTTTCCCACATTGTTGGTTGCCTTTTTGCTCTGTTGGTGGTTTCCTTTGCTGTGCATAAGCTTTTTAAAAGAATGTTATATATTGTGAAACAGAAAATGTTCAAAGTAAAATAGGGTGAAGGGGGAAAATAATGAGATTATAACAAAAAAGTAAGGAAACAAATTTTATGTATATAGGGGGGTGGTAGAGTGGGTAGGGCTATGGGAAAAAATGGGAATTAAATTGTGTCTTATACTGGCACAAATCCCCATTATGGAGTGCAATCATGTGTATATGTAATGTACCAATAAAGATTTCAATTAAAAAACAAAAAAGAATGAGGTCCCATTTGTTGATATCTTTTGCCAATTCCTGTGCTATAGAGGTTTTGTTAAAGAAGTCTTTCCCTAAGCCAATGTCTTCAAGAGTTTTACCTAACCTGTCTTCTAGCAGACTTAGAGTGTCTGTTTTAATATTTAGGTATCTTATCCACTTTGATACATGGTGAAAGAGCTAGGTCTACTTTTAGTCTTTGGCAAGTTAAAGCCCAGTTTTTCCAGCATCATTTGTTAAAGAGGCTATCTCTCCTACATTGAGGATTTTTGGCTCCTTTGTCAAAGATGGGGTGGCTCAGTGTATCTGGAGTAGTTTCTGGATCTTCTAGTCTAATCCATTGATCCTCAGATCTGTTACTTTGCTAGTACCATGCAGTTTTTATCAGGGTGGCTTTATAATATAGTTTCAAGTTTGGAGTTGTAATTCCCCCCACCATGCCCTTGTTGCTTAGAATTACTTTGGCTCTTCTAGGTCGTCTGTGGTTCTAGATGAAAGTTTGGGTTTTTTTTCTCTAGATCTGTGGAATATTCTGTTGGGATTTCAGTAGGGATTGCGTTGAATCTGTACAGTGGTAGTTTTGGGAGTATAGCCATTTTGACAATATTGGTTCTTCCTACCTGGGAGCAAGGTATGTCTTTCCATTTTTTGATATCATCTTCTATCTCCTTTTTCAAAGTCCTATAGTTTTCAGAGTAGAGGTCTTTCACCTCCTTTGTCAGATTGATTCCTAGATATTTTATTTTTTTGGGTGCTATTATTAAAGGGACTAACTCCCCAATTTCTATCTCAGTGGGTCTAGTTTTGTGTATACGAAGGCTATTGATTTTTGAATGTTGACCTTGTAACCAGCTATGCGACTAAAATTGGCGATTAGGTCCAGCAGTGTTTTTTTTTTTTTTTTTGAGACAGTGTCTTGCTTTGTGGTTCAGGCTGGCTCTGAGCTCAGCCTCAAAGTCACATCACAGCAATCCTCCTGCCTCTGCCTCCCGAGTGCTGGGATTACAGGCATGAGCCACCATGCCTGGCACTGTGGTATGTGGTACTGATTGCTGCTGGTGGTGAGTCTCCACGCCCAGTATTGCTTGTGGTTACCGGGGATCGAACCTGGGCCCTTGCGCTTGCAAGACAGGCGCCAGAACCACTGAGCTAAATCCCTGGCCTGGTCCAGCAGTTTTTTAATTGAGTTTTTAGGATCGTTTGTATAGAGTATCATGTCATCAGAAAATAATGATAGTTTAACTTCTTCTTTTCCTATCTTTATTCCTTTTATTTCTTTCTCTTGCCTAATTGCTGTGGATAATAGTCCAAGAACTATATTGAACAGAAGTGGTAAGAGAGGGCATCCTTGTCTTGTTCCTGATCTTGGTGTGAAAGCTTTCAATTTTTGACCATTTAGTATGATGCTCAACATCATTAGTCATTCTAGAGATGCAAATGAAAACAACACTGAGATTTCATCTCACTCCACAAAGAATGGCTGCCATTTCAGAATTAGCCAGCAATAAATGTTGGTGAGGCTGCAGAGAAGAAGGAACCCTTCTCCGATGTTGGTGGGACTGTGGACTCATACAAGCCCTGTGGAGATCAGTTTGGAGATTCCTCAAAAAGTTAGGATTGGAGGTCCCGTTTGACCCAGCCATTGCTCTGGTAGGTGTATACATAAAAGAATTAAAAGACTAATATCACAGTGACATATGTTCTCCCATGTTTATAGCAGCTCAGTTTGTGATTGCTACATCTTGGAAACAACTCAAATGTCCATCACCTGGAGACTGGATAAAAAAGGTGTGGTTCTTCTACAGAACAGAGTATTATTCTGCCATAAAATGATAAGTTTGAATCATTTATACTTAAATGGACATACCTTGAGGATATCCTCATAAGTGAAATAAATAGGTATGAGAAAATAAAGATGTAAATGAGTCCTAGAATTGTATGTTATATATAGTGAAATAGAAAATACTCAAAGTTAAATAGGGTGAAGGGGAAAAATAATGAGATTATAACAAAAAAGAAAGGAAACAAATTTTATGTATGTGGGGGGTGGTAGGGTGGGTAGGGCTATGGGAAAAATGAGAATTAAGTTGTGTCTTATACTGGTACACATTCCCATTGTGGAGTGCAATCATGATGTGTATATGTAATGCACCAATAAAGATTTCAATTAAAAAAAAAAAAAAAACCTCACAGCAATCCTCCTGCATCTGCCTCTACCTGCGGGGATTATAGACATGAGCTACCACACCCAGGATTGTTATATGTGGCACCAAGGGCTGAAGTCATGAAGTCATGAACTTGTGCTGGCCAGGCAGATACCAGAACCAGTAAACTAAATCCCTGGCCCAAGGAAACTATTTTTACCAATATTTTGATCTGTGTTTATAAATTGCTGAGGGTTATAATTTTCTGCTGAAAAAAATAATTTAAAAAATAGAAAAAATAAGTCATAATACATCTGGCTTTGGCAAACAAGATTTGTTTGCTCATTTCTCAATAACAAAGAATTAATTCTAAATTAATTCTCTTCTAAAATCTTAGTCAAAATGCTGTGTTTACTGTAACACTTCACTTTAAAGTAAAGCAAATAAAACTCAGATAGAAAAAGGCACATAGTGAAACTGTGTAAAGTTACATAGACGTTAAATGGATGAGAACTATCTATAGTTCTAGTAAAATTCATGTAACTGAGTCTCTCTCTCTCTCTGTGTGTGTGTGTGTGTGTGTGTAGTTGTGCTTTTTTTCTGTCTGTATAAAGAAAGGAAATTATAACAGATGAGTGGTAGGAAGGTAAGGGAAGATCAAGATAATCCTATTTAAAGATCGTTGTCTGATTTCATCAATTAATACATTTTAAAATCTCTTTCCACTTCCTTCATACAAAACCCATAGAAGTATATATTATAAAACTGTGCTTTTCACGTGTATCACCAACTGTATGAACTAATAATCATGATACAACAAATACTTCTTCCAAGAATGACAATGACGTTTTAACTCTTGTACTGTCCATGAAGTACAGACCCTAATGGAGAGCCACTGCAGAGCTTCTGTAAGCACAGGGCTCAGGATTTTCTAACATCCTAACCTGGGAAATTCCTAAAACAGGAGGTGCACAGAGGACCAAAGGTGATTATAGGGCATTTTGCACAATTATTTACCAAGTAATATCTCTGCTTTTAAGCACACAAAAAATTTTTTGATAATAGATGATTTATATGTGATTATTCACCAGAAATATCTTTTATTCCATGTCATGTAAATTATGTCTTCTGAATATGTAGTAGAAATGGGGAGAGGAAAAATTTACATTACTTCAGTATATTCTAAAAGTAACTTCGATGTGAAAATGTGGTGTTTACAATTTTAAGCATCATGAGTACCTGGAACATCTAATTTGAGCTTTTATCTGTGTGGTTTTATACCTGTTTAAGAATTTTAATAATTGGTTTGTGAATTAATTGAAAAAAAATCTAGCCATGTATCTTCCATTATTTTTAAAATTAAATTTCATTTTACCACAATAGGACACAATGTCTGTATGTGTATTTTGTGCATTCTACTTTTGTGAACTAAATGGGATTGTCTAAATATAATACTAATAACCGATTTTTAAAAATCAACTTTTATTCACCTATGTTGTGAATGGTTCTCTGCAATACCTCCGACTCACCAGGCGAGTTCCAAAATGATATCGGCACTGTCTCCTGCTGAATTTGGCTTGTGAGGTGAATTGGATTGCTTCAAAATATGACATAAGACAATTCTGTTTTTTCTGCACCAGATTTCTTAGTTTTCTACTTATTAATAATTCTAAAGTTATAGAAAATTATTGACATAGAATTTGCATGGATTTTATCAAATTAAAATGTTAATTTTATCTTTATTGTAAAATTTCTCAAGGTTAATGCTTTGTATGGTCAAGGTTCATCTCATAGATTACAAAAGAATAATACAACCTGGGCTTGATTATTCTCCACACACTACATTAAACGTCCATCCTTCTGTGTTGTGTTATACAGGCTAAAGGCAAATGAGTCAACGTCTGTCAGAAATTCAAACTAAGCCATCATTTTGTAATGAGTCCTTAAATAGGTTTAGAAATTCCAGTAATTGTCCTGTGAAGTGTTTCTCCTTTTCCTAGAGCTGTTTAGCAGGGTGCTGTTATGGTTCTCAGTGTATGCGTATTATGTCAATATGACTGATGGCAGGCAAGTCGCTTTGGCACGGGCAGTGTTTGTATCTGTTTTCCCTGCAGTCTCTGGCAGTTTATAGAGAACTACATTTGTGAGCCTTCAAAAAGTGCCAAAAACACGCCTGATGTTACATATGCATATATATTTTTGATTATAAAAAATGACAGTGTAATAATTGGAAAACATGAACAAGTATAGCCCTTTGAAGATTTATAGAAACCAAGAAAAGAAAGCCAAAGGAGAGTTAAAGTTCATAAATAATGTTTCATATTTTTATAAGTTAAATTGATTAAAGGAGGAAATAATTTAAGTATATTATTTAGGAATGTATTAATGTGTCCCTACAGCAAGTGAACTCAGAATGGATGTTTTTATTCAAATATGTTGTTCTTCTGGAAATATTTTGCTTTTGAATTACTTAATACTAGAAGGAGCAAGAAAGTGAGATATGTTTCACTGTGTCATAAAATTCCTGGACAATGGCTTCTTATCTTCTGTAACTATCAACTTAATTCTAAAGCAGAAATGCATATGATAAAAATTTTAACATGGTTATATATTATATATTAAATCATGTTTTATAGCATGTATTAATCCTGTGGCAGCATGTAGTTACATAATTAGTTTTATAATATGATCAATACCCACATACATCTTTGGCCTTATTTTGTTTATACTGCGGTGCAACAAACATTATGTCATTTGTTAAAGTTTGAAGAAATAAGTGAAGCAGAGCCTTCTATTCTATAGTAATGAAAACATGATCCAGTGGTAAGTTAGAGATGTGAAATAGACAGTAATATAACTATATATGAAGGATTAAGAGAATTCTAGGTTTAAGTGGCTAAAATAGTAATAAATGAATAGATAACATGCAATAACGATTTAAAATTAACAAAGAACAGATTGGTCCAGGAGCAGGGTCCATTGTTCAGTATGATCTCTCCAAAGCCACATAACATATAAAACAGAAGATAATCAGAAAGTCTATGGTGAGAGTGAAATTTCGGTAGTGGAACGTCGGAACTAGGACAATGGGGACAAGGGAGTGGAGTGGATTCATAACACCTTCAGGATCATACTGCTCATTAGTACCAGATAATTTCTTTCCTGGAAAATATCTTTTCCTCTGATAAGTGCTGCAGATCAATGGGTTCTTCCACCTTTATACGTGCTCCACTTTCTATAATCATTGCATCAGTCAGCCTCCTTTTATCAACAAATAACTATTCTAGCTATGACAGAACCTCCTATTGAATTTCTGTAAAGTTTTAGTCTGAGAATCATTTGACTTCCTTAATATGTTTTGGCCTATATTTGCATATAATAAACCTCATGTTTACTTTCTTATATGAGGTATTCTGTGCTCCATCAATTTTTTTTTTTTTTGTACATGGATCAAACTTTGGACTTTGTTCTTTTGAGGCAGGCACTGAAACCACTGAATATTATTTTAAACACAAGTTTAAAGTATTATTATTCTCCTGACACAACTCTATCCTAAATTTCCCATTGTGCATAGCAAGGGTATGAACATACTATCTCATATTGCTATTATATTAAAAGCTATGAAAGCTAAATGTGGCCTCAGAATTACTGTCAGGATAACTTGTCAGAATGAACATTCAAGATGGGAAAAAAAAAATGCTGTCTCTGGCCTAAACAATAAAATAATCAGTTTTAACAGCATGTCAACACAATTTATATTCTCTTTCTACAGATAGGTATGGTTTTAGATATAAGGTTTTCATCAATGCTTTCTGTCAATTTGAGAAAATTTCTTTTTACTTGTAATATGGAAAGATTTCCTCAGAAGGGAAGACTGTCAAGAGTGGGTGATAGAATTTGCCAAAGCGTTTTAGACATTTGGTTATGATGATCACATAATTTTTATTTTTTAAAGTCTGTTAACATGATAAGTTACACTGATTTCTTAAGATTATAATATCAACTTTACATATTTGAAAAAACTTGATTATGGTATATTATCTTCTTGAGCATTGTAGTATTTGATTTGCCAATTTTAATTTGCTATTTTGTATAGCATATTCACATTCATGCTTAGCAGGGATATCATCTGTGTTTTTCTTCTTTTATAAAATATTTTCTGGTTTTGGTATCTGCATAATACCAGCACCATACTATGAATTTAAGAATATTTTATCCTCTTTAGCTTTTTAGAAGAGTTAAACTTTGAATTGCTATAATTTGTCCTCTAAATGATAGGTAGATTTTACCAGTGTAAAAGGGGAAAAGGATCTAAGGAGAAGGGGCAGACCAAAGGAAAGAAGGGAAAGAAAAAAATTGAAAGTAAGAAGGAAAAATGGAAACAAAGTATATGTTTATGGAAGAGCAAAGGGAAGGCACAAGAATGGGGAAGATAATTAAGATTATCATGTATAGATAGGAATTCTGAATGATGAATGCCACAATAAGTTTCATATAAATGTACCAATAAACTCAATAGTTTTTAAAGATACAAAATACTAACTAAATGTATTTAAAAGTAAAATAATATTTGGATTTAGATTTCTTTTGGAGAATATTATCAACTAAATTTCAATGTATTTAATATGTAACATTATCCTGGTTATTTCCCTTGTGTTAAATTTTTTGGGATACGTTTTTAAAGGAAATTGTCCATTCATCTATTTTAGTCAGCTTTTTTTTTTCTTACTGGGAAAAAATACCTGACATTCCCATATTAGAGGAAAGGTTTATTGTGTCTCCAAGGAATAAACAAAATGGCAGAAGAGGGTAGCAGAGGAAGGATGCTCAATTCCTAGTGTCTGAGAAGCAGAGAAATGGACAGTCAGTAAGGACAATGTCAAACCCATGTGTAGTACTGTCACAGTCCCATGAGTCACCTCTTCTTACTGGTCCTACTTCTGATAGACTGTTCAGCTACAAACTTTGATAAGTTAACCTATCAAAGAGGTAGGTGTCTTCACAATTCAATCGCCTCTCCATAAGAATCTTAATCCATTGAAGTCACTAATAAAGATTAACCAGCATCTCCAAATTTAGTGGCTTTGATAGCGATAATTTATAAATGAAATCCCTTTACAATTTTAATATGCTTAGGAGGGATATCGTCTGTGTTTTTCTTCTTTTATAAAATATTTTCTGGTTTTGGTATCAGCATAATACCAGCACCATACTATGAATTTAATATATGTAGGAAAATATATGGAGACTAAAGGAAACTGGTAGCAGCTGTCCCTGGGGCAAAGGCCTGGCTCTGAAGAAGATGCACCAGCTGCAGAAGCTGTCTAGTGGTGCATGAGAGAAGCAGAGAGAAAGTGGCTTCTCTGCTGAACATCAGGACTTCCACCACAAAAACTCAATACTGTGCTAGCTACAGAGCAGTTGTACAAGGTTAGAGAAGAGTTTTTCAAAGGGTCTCTACACAAAAATCAGTAATCCTTTTAACTCTGCTAAAAGTTCATATGTTAAATTCTGAAACTCCACAATCTTTAAAAGAGTTAAATAACAGAGTAAATATGATTATTGAGACTATTTCTAATCTAATATGACTGGTCTTCTTATAAGAAGAGGAGATTAATTACTTTGAAGCCTGAGCCAGGAGGAACTGAAATTTAGATAATCCCAAACAATGTAGCAAGAGCCTATCTCAAAAATACAATTTTAATATTAGCCAGAAACAAATGTTGGCCAGGCTACAGAGAAAAGGGAAACTTTTTCCACTGGTGGTGAAAATGTAGACTCGTACAACCTCTGTGGAGATCAGTGTGGAGATTCCTTAAAAAGCTAGGATTGGAGGTCCCATTTGATCTGGCCATCACTCTGCTAGGTACACACACACACACACACACACACACACACACACACACACACACACACACAGACGCATGCACAAAGGAATTAAAAGATTCATTTCACAGAGACCTATGTGCACCCACATTTATAGCAGCTCAGTTTGTGATTGCTAAATCTTGGAAACAACCAAGATGTGGAGACTGGATAGAGATGTGGTTCTTCTATAGAATGGAGTATTACTCTGCCATTAAAAGTGATAAAATAGGGCTGAAGATTTATTTAGCTCAGTGGTTTCGGTGTCTGCCTAGTAAGCTCAAGGTCCTGAGTTCGATCCTTAGTACCTTGAAATATTTAAAGCAACTCTTCTGTAGTATGTGAAATATGCATTTGTTTGACTGTACTCATACAAGTTCTTCAACAGGAAAACTTTAAGCCAAGGAACTGGCTGTGTGTGTGTGTGTGTGTGTAATATGTTCATACACAGTAAATCTCTACTTATTATTTTTCAAAATTCAAGAATGTTTTATGCTTTACTGCTGGCTTGAAGTGAAGTTGTAGATGACCATATCAGCGAATATAAGCTTCTTAGTGTTACAAAAAATAATAATTCCCACTCTATAGCTAGGAAAGACAAAAAAATGCCCTGAAAAAAACATAAAAATAATTTAAAGGGTTCATCTTATGAGGCAGAAGTGAGAGAAAATGTAGTTTGTCTAAATCCCTAAGAAAGGAATCAGTACTAAAAATAGGAAATCCATCAAGCTTCAGTATTTTCAGAAAGCCCCAGTTGTACCTAAGTGTTGAAATCTGCCAGGTCCAGAATAAAGTCTGATTTTAACGATATTCTCAACTCCTGAGTTTTTGTTCTGATGCAGTTTTTATATGGGCTCCCTTCATGTTTCATATTTTAAAATCTTTCTGCTTGTGATAATAAGGAATCAAGAAGTTTTTTTTTTAATATTACATCTATAAGAAGGTTGAATGAGGCCTTATGTCTTCAATAAAGTGATTATTTCAGCTGAACTTGGACACTGGGATTTAGACATAAAGTCAACACAGAATTTTTCAACAGTAGAGTATAAAGAAAAAACACACAATTAGATGCCGAGATTTCTAATGCTAAATAATCAGAACCAAATTTTTTACCACTGCACACATAGGTGCTAATTTTTGCTTTTGAGGTACAGGCAGCCACACACACAAGATTGACTTCCTCTTAACCAACAAAAATGATTCTGTTTATGTTGGGGGAGAAAGCCAAGTAAAAAGATCATTATGTTGTGTCTGTAGCTCTCACTCCTAATGCGTGATTCTCATTTTTAAGTAGAGAGAAAAATCAATAATCCTTTGAAGTTTCCTTGGATTCCAAGTGGAAAATGCTTTAACTCACTGCACTATGGTGACTGAGAGCTACTATGAGATACTGTGCAGTGCTCTTACAGAGAGTCCTGGCTTTCTTCAGTATCTTTTCATGGTGCTGTTGACCTGGCTGGTGAAGCAAATGAATGCTGTTGGTGCTTTCTAATGCTTAACTCTCTATATTTATCAGTTGTGTTTTATTTAGTCATCTTGATAGTGATTTTTGCTTTTATGTAAGTTGGGAAACTGAAGTAGTTTAAGAAGAAAAACTCAGAACTGGTGAGGTCTTCCTGTAATCCCAGCACATGGAAGGCTGAGTTCAAGATTAACCTGGAGTACACAGTGAGTTCAAGGACTGTCTGAACTATGTAGTGGTATTCATCTAATTCTTGCTATTTAGGAGGCTGACATGGGAGAACCTTTGAATTTAGGAATTTGAGACCAAATAAGGCAAGTAAGACCCTCCAGGGGGAGAGGGTAGGTAGGAAAGTTGTCAAAAGAATCAAGTGAATTCATTCATGAGACAAATTGAAGGTAGAGAAAACAAATAATCAAACCTGTCAAAATAAACAGTTGAAGCAGATAAAAATTTTTTTTTTTTTGTTTTTTTAGAGATAGGGTCTCGTTTTGTAGTTCAAGCTGGCCTTGAACTCACTATGTAGCCCATACTAGCCTCAAACTGATAGCCATCTTCCTGCTTCTGCCTCCCAAGTGGGGGAATTACTGGCATGAGCCACCACGCTTGGCACTGTGGTATCTAGTATGAGTAGTGAACTTGGATCTTGTGCATGCCAGGCAGACACCAGAACCACTGAGCTAAATCTCCAGCCTGTGACAGATAAAATTTTAAAGTAGCTAGAGTCCAGGTTATATAGTTTTAAGGACAGTGCTTTCCTGATAAATTTGTAATCCAATCAAGGCACAAAGCCAGGAAATAGACTACTTTGGAAGTAGAAAAAAATCACTCTGACCTACAGTAATTGAGAAGAGACAGCAAGATAAATAAAGGTATAAAACATACTTTAAATGTCAGCCTCTTTAGATATAATAATCATGTTATATGTTGATCAACTAAAGATGATAATAGTCTGGAACAAGTAGTGAATCTACCCTCTGCAAAGCCTAAGTTAAAGTCCCATCCCTGCCATGAAATTTGGAGTCTTAGAATGAATAAGCGGATAAATACATTAATACCAGCAATGTACCAGGCACTCTGGGAACATCATTCCATATGTACCACATTTAACATTCACAGCAATTATTTATTACTAACCTCATCCTGTAGGTTAGGAAGCAAGGCACAGAAAGAATAGAAACTTGCCAAATGTCCAAGAATTGATGAGTAGATTTAGGACACAGGCTGGGTAGTTTTGTCTGAAGCTCACCTCCATCCCCAAATCCTCATTTGGGACAATTCCTACCTTGACTTGATTCCATGACTTTGTCATATTACCTAAGAGCTCAGTTCCTTATGAATAAGTTAAGGATGATAACATCAAGTTTCCTGAGTTCTTATTAAAATTGAAATAAAATAGTTGAATCACAGTCCTATATAAACTTACTTTTTAAAGAAAGAAGCAATTAAAGACATTATAAAGAAGAATCTATAAAACTTATTTAAATAATGTTATTTAGTAGTCTTCATAGTAGTGATCAAAAATTGTAGTTCTTACTTCCTTTCTGTAAATCATCGTAAGTTCATATTATTTTATTTTTTTCTCGGCCTCATGTTATATGCTTTAAGCCAAGCAAAATTCCTGTACATATATTAATGTTAGTATGTAAATATTCTAAGCCAGTGCAGTATAGGCAAACTCGAAGTTCTTCATTAATATTGTGTCCTAAGTATCATTTATTCTCTGTAGTGAAAAATTAGGTGACAGATTTGGCTTACCCTCCATTTATTTGGTTTCCATATGCTCTACAAATGGGAGAGGCATGACCTGGAGCAACTGGAGGCATGAACATTCTTTTCCCTGACTCTCCTGCTCTCCCTGCTCCCACCTCAGGAGTTGAACAACTTTCCTCTGCCATTTCTTTCGAACAAACTATTTCTCTCTTGGAGCTAGCTAGCCATGGACTGAACCTACAGCAACTGTAGGCCAAAACACACCTTCCCTGTTTAAATTGTATTGGATATTTTGTTCCACAGTGGGAAAGTGAGTTATATACATATTAACAAGGATGTATTTTTTACAAATGTCATGTTCATTTAAAAAGGCAAGTTCTATAAGAAAATGTAATTTATATAATCCAATAAGATATGGACACCAAAAACACAGTTTAAAAGAATGCATAGAACCAAAATTATTTTAAAGCCATTTGAATGTTTACTTTTGGTAAGGAAGGGAGAAGGCAGGGACTTTGGGAATGGAATGCAGTGAGTACATCATGCAAGGATGTAGTGAGAGTTTGTTGTGTGGGTCAATATTGATATAAGCCTTGAAGTACATATTGTGGTTAGTCTATTGTCTTCACCTGAGGACAATTCAAAAACTAATGGAATGATAGACTTCCTATGAACTTTTAAAAATGAGAAAAGGCAAGTTTAAATTAAAGAAATTTCTAAATATTAACATGTGGGAAAGGTTTGGAAATGTGTTTGATAACACGGAGATAAATGACGGAAACAAGCACGGAAGGTTAAGCATTTAAAGCTGTCTCATAGAATTTTTGTGGAACCTTACTTCTTTTTTTAAAGAAAAAGTTTCACTATGCAGGTGAGAGAGCTGATTTGGAACTTGCTGTGTGTGCCAGGTTGGCCTCTAACTTGTGGCGATCCTCCTACCTCAGGCTCCCAAATGCTGGGATTATAGGTGTGTAATTGTTCAGTACTAGGGTATAAAGAAAAAAACCCATATAATTAGATGCTGAGCTAGAGCATCCCCAACTAGCATATATTCTTTTTGACTTTCTAATCTACTTCTTGAGATTGACTGAAGGCAGCAAACACATTTCAGGGAATAGAACAGCGTGACCATCAGAATCCTTTCCCGTCCTGTCACTTTTCCGTTGTGAAATCAGAGCAGCCATACACCATCTTTCTATGCTGAAACATCTTCAGCAGTAGAATAACCTCTTTACTGTACTGGTATGAAAAGTAGATGAGTGAAATCCATGTCTAGAACAGGGTGAAGCTTCTGCTTGGCACACCACAGTGGTAGCTCTCACGCTATGGGTTTTCTGACATTGGTCCTCATCCGTTCATCTGGCAAATCAAATGAGATACTGCTGTGAGTTGTGCACTGGACTATAAACCTGAGGACGATGAAAACTGCTCATTTCAAATGATTGCCATCAACAGGAGGAATGGAGTTAGAGCAAACGTTATGTTGTAGCTTTTGAGACAAAATGGTGGAGGCAGACAGTCGATAGGAGGAGGAGCACAGGAAGGAGGGAATCAGCCTAAGACAGCATCTCTTAGCGAAGATGCTTGCCATTGTTACGTTGACTCAGTAATAGATAGGATGCAGAGTTCCAGCAGATGTTCGCATGAAAAATTGCCAAACTCATGATGTTTTCATTTATTCTTCACTTGTATGATATTAATTTCTAATAAATTGGTGGAGTTCCTGGAATGCATAGTGATGCAAGCCTGTAAGATCTGCCCCATTTCCAAAGCATTTTAAAAACTAATTTATTCTGTTTTGTGAGGAATTCTTCTATGTGGAGACAATGTTGTTTTCTGCAAGTCTAAGAGTTTCTGGGGATTATATTTTAGGGCAGTGGTGGTAAACCTGTAGCAAATGTGCCACAGGGGGCTGTGTGTCATCATTAAGAACTTTAAAGAGTTCACTAGCACTATTTTAGAGTTTTGACATCCCTGGGAACTATTTTTCTGAACTGTTATTAAGTAAACACATACACTGTTTGTGTTCATGTTTCTTTTTGTTAAGTGTGTCTTATTTTAAACACTCATTTGTGCATATATATTTAATATATATTTATTTTAAATACTCATTTGTGCATATATCTTTTTCCTTGTATATCTTTTTCCTTAAAAAGAGGAATCGTTATGTTTGGATAGTCTGCTATAAATTGAATATGTGATAGAAATGTTGAAATGTTTTTGTTTTACAGCTTCTACTGAAACGGTAAGACTTTCCTGAAACAACATTTTGTGTTTGTTTTTAAAACAAACCCACGGGTTTATTTTGTAAAAACTCATGAGTGTGTTCTATGCATTCCATATCCTTTTCAGAGTTGTTCCTTGCCAAAGGAAATGTGATTAAGGCCATTCTGGAAGGGTCATGGTCAGCAAATAAGACACAATGGCTGAATCTCCTGTGGTATTTGAAAAAAAAATGGAAAAAATCTCTGTGCATATTTTTGAGGGGACAGGTTATAAGTTTTCAACTCTAGTTAAGTTATAACTCAGATTTTGTAAAACACTCCAACCCTCAGATTGATAGCAGTAACTTAAGTTTAGCTCCAAATCTTCAGTAAAGAAAAGAAGAAATCTAAGTCTTAAAAATTTTATGAAGCCCAGTGGCAATCCAAAAGGTGTTATTGACAAAACACTTAAATAGATCTGCTCCTTCTATGTTCACTTCAGGGCCTCAGATCCTTGAAGGTATCGTGGACTCTGGGGGTTTTCCCCCCTCTCCTTATTTTAAATATTGACAATATTTGAAATAAAATATGTTTAGGGGGAAACCCAGAGGAGTGGGTTTCTGTGAGTCTCTCCTCCTTTCCCCTGACTTCAGAATGCCTTAGAGTTTACAACTTGCTGTGATTTCAGCAGTGACGCTGGGCTTTACCAAGATACAGAGTATAAAGTGGACAAGAGGAGGAAGAAATGCTGGTGCCAGGAACAGTGCTTATCTTCAAAGTATTAAGTAAAAGGTACAGAGTGAATATCTTCTCCAAGCTATATGCAAGAAGAATTAAGTCATAATGATTCTTATTTTCAACCTTCTCTTTGGAGACCTTAAAATAAATAGTTCTTTATGTCCCTGCAAGTCCAGTGTGAATATAATATGCTAGTCTCAGTTATACTCTTCAGGTATGTATTGCAACAATTTAGCTGATGTGAGCTAATTTTAGTAATTAAATAAAAAAGTGACTATAATGTGTATTTAAAATGTTTAAAATTTCTGGGCTGGGGATTTAGCTCCGTGGTTCTGGCATCTGCCTGGCAAGCACAAGGCCCTGAGTTTGATCTCCAGTACCACATAACACAATGCTGGGCATGTTGCTGTATGCCTATATTCCCAGCACATGGGAGGCAGAGGCAGGACTGCCAGAGGTTGAGGTAAGTCTGAGTTACATAGTGAGTTCAGGGCCAGTGTGAACTATAAAGCAGACCTTCTCTCAAAAAAAAACATTATTTTGCAGTGTGAAGATATTGATGTCTTTTGAATTAAATATGTAGAGGAGGTAGAAGTTATTTGCAGATTTTTGTGGCTTTATAAAGAAATAAATAATGATGTTGGCTACCCTAAGAAATACTGAGTACATCTCTGTGTATATGTATATTTTTCAGACAAATTGTGAAGTTCATACCTTCATTGGAATGTCTTGTTGGCTCAACCAGTGTCTGACAAGTTTTCAAAGAATGTTGAGGGGCGTGTTTTATCTTCTCCTCATGTGCTCCTTCTTTTATCTACACAGACATTCAACGTTGGTCCTACTTCCTGGATACAAATATCTAATCAGCTTTGACTTTGGCTTTAAAATATGTGATATCCATACTAACTGCCTAATACACAGTCAGTGAATACATTTTCAACTTCATTTGATAACATACATTATCATCACAACTAATATTAGAAACAAAAAAAAATTCATCTGAATCTGGTTTTGATATCTTAATATAAAGTACAGAGAAAGAAGTCATAATAGATTAAAATTGCTGTGGAAAATTCCCTCAAATGTTTGTATACTGAAAATTCATCACTGATTGAAATGTAGAGATATTTCGAAAGTAAGGTACTTCAATAATTAATAATATTCTTAAAATCTGTATTCACAAAAGGTTTACTAAAAAGTAATTACTGAAATTACTGTAAACAATTACTATATGAATATAATATAGCAATAAACTATTTTCAATTTGTGTTTGCAATTAGAACATGTTTTTGAAAGGGGAGGCTGATAATCTTTCCTTTCGTGAAAATGAAATAAAAGCAAAATTTTCAAGCAAAAGATATCTAATTAAATGCTAAAGCAATGCTATATATAAATTAATGCTTTATAGTTCTGAATTTATTGTTCCTAAATACTTAAA
>PVIR01012114.1:0-44438 GCA_004026965.1 Petromus typicus | reverse complement strand
CAGAAGTTGGCACAGATGGAGAACATGTACAGAGATGAAGACAGAGACATATGGAGGAGCAGGGTCTTCTGTCCTGTTACCTCAATGCAAAGGGGGGCAAGGTCTCGGGCTCCTACTGTGGCGTCAGAATGCCCACACTGCTCACGGGCCATGGCGGTGACCTCGGGATCTCCACATCTCTGACAGCAGTTGTCAAAGAAGAGAAAATCACACCAGCCTCCGACTCCCACATGCGGACCCCGTCCCTCCTGCCATCACCTTGCTGTGTGACCTTGAGCACGTCACCCACCTTCTCAGTGTCTCCGGCGAACATCCACACCGGGCGAGACAATCTCTGAGGTCTCTCTCAGGTCTATGCTTCAAGGGTTTTAGGCCTGAAAGCAGAGTTTTTCTCTTTCAAAAAAAGAAAATCAAAGGGTTCTGTAACACAATGGCTCCCTCACATTTCCCAGGCACAGAGCAAATGAAATTGTGCTCTGAATTGATTGGAGAGGTTAGAAAAACAGCAGATGCGAAGAAACACGCACTCTCCGGAGGCAGCGACAGTCCGGACACAGTCTGAGTGCCTGCCCTGTCCATCAGGAGGGATATGTCATGAGGCCAGTGTGTCAGACTTCCCTTTGTCACTGAGGGTCCCTTTGATTCTTGCAACTCAGCCCCCGAAGGTGACTTGTTAAAATGCTGACGGCTGAGAGGGTCCTCCGGTGAGAAGGGCAGAGGCTGGCATGGGTCTGGCTGGGTTTACAGTGAGCACAGCAGTCCCAGGAGCTGTGGCCTCTTCCTCCTGCCTGGACGGGCATCGCCCTTGTGCCGAGCCCAGAGATCAGCTCATACGGACGCCGGACGCCATGCAGCTGGGTAAGAGGACCAGGTGGGAGGGTGTAGGAATCATAGCCAAGCTTCCTGAAGGCTGCGCAAGACACGGCTGCCACCGCGCTGTCATTGCACCTCCAGCACTGTGCACCCAAAGGTGGGGCCAGGATGAGGGCCCAGCGCCGAGGAGCAGAGGCATCGGAGGGGCTCCCGGGGCAAAGAAAATTGACCAACTTGTTGCTTGTGGGCAGAACCAGCACTGGAGGTGACAGGTAAGTGGAAGACATAAAGAAAGATGACTGTTTAAAACTACAAGCCCTTGGGAAAGTTGAAAAAACTGGCCAGCAACGGGAAAGTAACCAACTCTCAGCTACCAGCCTTCTCTGAGCATCACAGCCAGTGATGTGCTGTTTGGCTGGACCTTGTCTTGTCTACTTTGCCCTCATTTCCAGTGCTTTGGTGGCTGTGCGGGGCCCACCCACAGTGGGACCCCTGGGCCCGTTCTCAGCCAGCTCTGCCCTAGGGGTTGCTGGTCCTGAAATCCAGCTCCATTTCTCTCTGGACCCGACATGCCCCTTCATCATGGCCTCTGGCTACAGACTCTTTCCTCGGACTGGCAGAGCCCAGCGTGAGCACAGGCCTCCATTCCATTCCCTGGAAGACAGCTGAGACTGTGCAGTCCCCATCTAACACAATCACACTGAAGCCGCAGAGAGTGGAGAAGGCGACTCCATGAGACGAGATGCAGTCGGTGCAGCGTCAGTGCTGACTTCCACCCTACACAGCCACCCGGACAGCCTAGGTATCTCCCAGGGAGCTCCCATCTTAGTCCTCTGGTCCCCACCCTGACTCCAGTGTTGGCAGGCAGTGCCTTGACCAATCCAGGCCTGAAATTCTCCTTCTGCCTGAGAGAGAAATCATTCTCTTCCTTAAGTCACCACCATTATTATATAAATCTTGCAAAGATGTAATTCTGCTCATTGTGAAAATACTTTTTTTTGCCTTATAATGGAGAGCAGCTTGGTTCCTCTTTATCTTGAACATTCTGCCTGAAAATATTATCTGGTTTTAACTTTTCCAAGCTGAGAAGCTCACAGACATATTCTCCTCAAGTCAAAACAGCTGCTGCCCCGGGTGGAAGGAAGGTCAGGGTCTACTTACAGCTATAAGGAGAACTGCTGCACACTCAGAAACATCAGACACACCTCTTATTCCTACTCTGGACATCAAGGAGGACATCATATTTTGGGGTATGGTCTCAGGAGCCCTGTTAGTAAATCTAGTGTTTCATGATTGTTTTTCATTAGCTCTATGGGTGTTGTTGCCATTTAGAAATAGTCTTACTGAGATACTTTTTTCTAAAAGAAGAAGAATGTCTTATTTCCAATTGGGGCTTTGGGAAAATGTGTTCTTATCTTAGCTGTGTTATCTTTGTGCTTTTCTTATTTCCCTTATGGTTCTTTCTGGTAAGTAAATGAACATCGCTTAGTAGTTCTACTATTGTCCTAAGACAACCACATACATCAATAGTCAAATTAGCAGAAAATTGAGAACATCTAAATGCCTTTAACAAGAATTATGTGACTGTAAGTGACAAGCATTAGCTTTTTAAAAATTCAGATAAACTTCTGAGTTATTCAGTCCAATATTATTTGGAAAGAAAATGGAACTAATTTTTTAACAAAACATATTTTATTTGGACTGCTATAAAAATAAATTTGAGAAAAAATAAATCATGGAAATAGACAGTTAATGGTGGTAATCTCTGAGATCTAAAATGTACATTACAGGCAAATTGAATGCAACACTGTTAAAAAATAAATAATGTTCTTTTTATTCCAAAACAAGAATTGATCCTCCTCAATTTTTCATTGTTAAAGTTCAAGAAAGAAAAAAAAAAACACTGTTTCCCAGTCTGAGTAATTTATATCCTTGTATCCAATGACCCTACACATAGTAAAACTTAAGATATTGTTGAATTAAGTAGAGTGGAAGTACGAATGTTCTCAAGTCTGATAGTGTGTGTTTGCATGCTTCACAGAGGCTACAGAATAGAGGAGAATCTTCCTGTTGATTTGATGGGAATGGTTCCCTTACCCAAACTACAATTCCATGATGCTCCATAAAATACAAACCTCTTGAACTGAAGCTCTTTGATGTCTATAGGATGCTCCAGGTTAGCCACGAGTTTGCCAGCCGTACCTGGAGATGTGTCATCAGGGGACAAACAAGCAGGTGACATGGGCCTAGGGCAGCAGCGTGTGTGTGCCTCTGTCTGGAATGAGGGAAGGAGCCCAGGCCCCACTTCCCCAGGGATGCCCACTTCCAGGACCCTCACTTCCTTCTAGAGAATGAGGATGATGCCAAGCCCAAGTGTGTGGGCGCAGTATGGTGCTCATCCAGGAGGCACTCCGTTTTATCTTGCCTGTGGAAGGGCATGGATGCGGCACACCACGGCTGCTCTCCTCACGTGGGGTCGGCACGTGTGCGTGACTCACCTCGGTTCCTTTTCCCATCTCCTTCCCCTCACTCCCCTCTCTCCCCCGCCATCTCTTGATTCTCTTCCATTTGAGAAAGATCCATCTCCCTTATCTTTTATTCTGCTTTATTTACAATTTGAGTACCTCGTATAAGAGAAACGATGTGATATTCAAGCTTGTGTCTGATTTATTTCACTTAACATTATGGTCTCAAAGTACATCTATTTCCTGTTAATGACTCAGTTTATCTTTATGGCAGAGTAGTACTCCGCTTTATCCATTCATCTACTGATGGGCATGTAGGCTGCTTCCAAATTTTAGCTGTTATGAGTTGTGCTGCTATAAACATGGGTATGCTTGGATCACTGTAATAGGATGTTTTTAACTCTTTGGGAAGATACTCAGGAGGAAGAGAGCAGGGTCAAGTAGAATTCCTATTATTAATTTATTGAAAAATCTTCATACTTATTTCCACAGAGGTACTAATTTACATCCATGCCAACAATGTACAGTGGGTCCTTTTTCACCACAGCCTCATCAGTATTTGGTATGATTTGGTTTCTCGATGGTGGCTGTTCTTTCTACATTAAGATAAAATCTCAGTGTTGTTTTAATTTGTGTTTCTTAAATGGCTAGCAATGTTGAACATCTCTTTGGGTATTTATTTTCCACTTTTACTTTTTCTTTTCTGGAGTGTCTATTTCACTAACCTTTTTTTTTTTTTTTGATAGGATCTAATTTTGTGTTCTTTATATAATCTAGATTTCAGTTCTTTGCAGAGGAATAGCTGGAAAATCTTCCTCACCCTGCAAGTTGTCTTTTGACTCTGTTGGTTATTTCTTTTGCTGTGTAGAGCTTTTTAATTTGATTTTAACACATTTGCTGCTTCTTGGTACTATTTCCTACATAACCAGAGTTCTGTTTAGAAAGTCCTTGCCTATGTCTATGACTTTTAAAATTTTACCTATTTTATCCTCTAGAAGGTTATTTCCATTTTAATATTTAGTTTTTTGATCAATTTTGATTTTACTTTAGCACATGGTGAAGTATATGGGTCTAGATTCAATCTTCTGCAATGGATAACCAGCTTTCCCAGTATCATTTACTAAAAGGGCTGTCTTCCCTCCAGTGTGCATTTGGGCCTATTTGTCAAAAACCAGATAGTTGACCATGCCTGGGGTGGCTTCTATTCTGCTTGGGTGGTCCTCACACCTGCCTTTGTGGCAGTGCCATGCTGCTTTCATCACTGTAGCTTTGTAACATAGCACCAAGGCTGGGGCTGTGACACCTCCTGCTTTGCTCTTGTTGCCCAAGATTACATTTGCAATTCTGGATCTCTTTGGTTTCATATTAATTTAAAATTGTTTTCTCCAGTTCTATGAAAAATGCTGTTGATATCTTGATTGGGATTGCATTAAATCATGTCAACTTTCAAAGTATGGCATTTTGACCATATTGGTCATGAATGGCGATATCTTTCCACTTTCTGATATCCTCTTTGATCTCCTTCTTTCAGAGTACTGTAGTTTTCATTGTCTTTTAGTTCTTAGTTAGGTTAATGCCTAAGTCTTCAATTTTTCTTAATGATGCCATGAACAATAGTTTTTCCTAATTTCTTTCACAGTGGTGCATCTACATTTTAAAATCTATTTTTAGGGCTCAGGATTTAGCTCAGTGGTTCCAGCACCTGCCTTGCAAGTGCAAGGGCCCAGGTTCAATCCCTGGTAATCACATACAACAATGCTGGGCGTGGAGACTCACACCCATCAGCAATCAGAACCACATACCACAGTGCCAGGCATGGTGGCTCCTACCTGTAATCCCAACTCTCGGGAGGCAGAGGCAGGAGGATTGCTGTGAGTTCAAGGCTGAGCTCAGGGCCAGCCTGAACTACAAAAGCAAGACCTTGTCTCAACAACAAAAATCTATTTTTAGAAACTGCTCTGGCCATGAAGTATCGAATGATGAAAAAATAGATTTGTGGTGAGGTATCATGGTATTGAAAATATGGATAAGGGTTAGTTTGCCTAAAACAGAATGCAGAATGAAAAGAAGGCTTAGAGCCAAGGTCCCCAGGAGCACCTGTTATCTTCAATGTGATAAAATGTGACTAGCTCCCCAATATTCATCTTCCCTGTCTTCGTTCGAGGGGCCCTGATTTGCCCACAAGACATATCTCCCAGCATCTATTATAGCTAAAAGGTGAGTGAAATTCAAAGCAGAGTTGTATGGCTCTACCTATCTTTTAAGAAGCCTCTTTAATGACTCATGTAGATGGATCTTTCCCCCTTCTGTGTGATGCCTCCCGCTCTGTGTATGATGACTGACATCTCTGACCATCAAGGGACCCGCAGGTGGCCTTGAAGATGCTGGGACGCTCAAACAGAGATGCATACGAGGTTGTGTTAAATGCGATTAAACTCAATTTTAATTTTTTTTTTTTTTTTTAGGTTTTTTGAGACAGGGTCTTGCTTTTGTGGTTCAGGCTGGCCCCGAGCTCAGCCTCAAACTCACATCACAATCCTCCTGCCTCTGCCTCCCGAGTGCTGGGACCACAGGCGTGAGCCACCACGCCCGGCACTGTGGTATGTGGTACTGGTTGCTGCTGGGGTGAGTCTCCACACCCAGTATTGTTATGTGGTTACCGGGGAATCGAACCCGGGTCCTTGCGCTTGCGAGACAGGCGCCGGAACCACTGAGCTAACTCCCCGGCCCCCGATTAAGCTCAATTTTAACTGAAAAGGTAAGGTAAAACGGATGAAGGAAAAACATGCAGGAATAGTTCCTGAGGTAAGAAGAAAACTAGAATTTTATGTTGCAGAAAGTCAGAGGGAAAGTATTCCATGAAAGAGTGCGCTCAAAATGCCAAATGCTCTTGTGAGATAAATAAGTAACAGTAAATGGCAGTCTTTAAATAGCCATTGGACTTACTGGCCAAGGAGTCATAGGTGATTTTTATGGGACTTTACAGGATGTGATCACGGAAAAACTCAGTTTGAAGGGCTCAAGCTATGAGAGGTGAAGAAATGGAGAATACAGTACAGACAAACACTTTGAGGAGTTTACTGGGAAGAGCTGAGCGGCGGTAGGAGCTAGAAGTCCACGAGATGAGAGCGGTGCAAAGAAAGACTGTGTTAAGACTGGAACAGCTGGGGAGTCCTCAGAGGGACCAGATGACAGAGAATTGCTGCAAAGCGGGGGAAAGGTGTTAATCCTCGTCCAGACCAGGTAAAATGGCTCTTCGTCGTGACTACCCCTCACAGTCCCCAAATTCCCTCCTCCATCTCTTCTTTCTCCCTCATGTCTGGAACAATTCCCACTCCAAAGTGAGTGCAGTCATCTTCATGCCCTCCCAGCACCCGCTGGGGGAAGCCGCAAGGCCAGCTGGCAGGCTCTGGCCAAGACACACCCTCCTCACTCTCTGCACTGACTATGCCATCTCATTTTTCTTCCTCTCAGGTCTCCACAATTACTTCTCCACCCTCAGTCTGTCAAAGGGCTCACCTCAATCTATCAAAATGTGGAAAATATTCAAGATACTTCACATTTTTTTCCCATCTCAAACCTTTTGAAGTATTTAGCAGTTTTTTACCCACACTTCCTTGTCAGAGGGCTCCATCTCATGAAGCAGCCCAGGAGACATGTGTGCCTCCAGGAGAGCTGGAGCAAGCAGAGCGAGCAAGAAAGTCAGCCCCTTGTTCTTTTGTTTGTTTGCTTGTTTGTTTTGGTTTTTTGAGACAGGGTCTTGCTTTGTAGTTCAGGCTGGTCCTGAACTCACTATGTAGCCCAGGCTGGCCTTGAACTCACAGCAATCCTACCTCTGCCCCCTGGGGTGCTGTGATTACAGGAGTGAGCCACCATGCCCGGCACTGTGGTGTGTGGTACTGACTGCTGGTGGGCACGGCCCTCCAGGCCCAGTACTGTGGTATGTGGTTACCAGAGATTGGACTACGGACCTTGCACTCGCAAGGCAGGCACCAGAACCACTGAGCTAAATCCCCGGCCCAGCCCATTGCTTTTGAAACAGAGACTCTGGAGAAAAAAAGTTTTTGGTTTGCAGGCTTACACATTTTGGGGTTTTATAGATTTTGGCAAGAAGACACACGGAAATGTGTACGCATATTGGTTTTTCAAATTGATGAGGTCTTGGGAGGACAGGGCAGGGTGGAAGAGCTGGCATGGGTTGTGACTTGGCCCCAGGTGCATTTATCCTGCCCTAAAGCCAGGGCTGTCCAGTTCAGAAATACTTCTTTCATCTCTTAAAGGCGCTGGGGTATTATGCTTCTCCATAACTATTAGATTTGGCAGGAAAGTTTCAGATATTGGCCACCTTGTCTCAAATTACTTAAAAATCCTACAGGATGGGTGGATAAAAAACTAGAAGAGGAGGCCTTGGGTCTCGGTGTCCTTCTGAGAAAAGCCTGAGACTTTGCTCCCAGGCTGAGACTCAGGAGTCAGAGGACAATTAATTTCCCCACCTCAACTCTGAGATAAGTTGTAGGATCCAAGAGTAGAGAACAACTGGGCCCTCTGGGGCAGCTGCCCGCTCCTAGTGCCCAGCTCTGACCACACCTGGTGCAGGTGTTGGAGCCCAGCCATTCCTGCCATGGGGGAACTCTTCCCACAGACAGTTTTTGCTCAGGTGCTCCCCAGGGAGTTGAACAAGACGTCAGATCATGTTTCGAAGCTCATCCTGCCCATGTCCATGCTATCAGACTCCCCTGTGTGTCGCTGGGCAGGTCCAGCTCTAAGATGGACACTGTACATCTAGGATGGAAGGTAGAGGGCAAGAGCAGGCAGCAAGGTCCTCATGGTGCCGCACACAGCTGGACTACGGCGTTGATCTCCCACAGGAACGTGAAAGAGGAGAGAGATGCAGTGCTTGACAGCTGTGCCGGTCAGCTCAGGGGGGGATTCTGTGAAAGTGAGTGGTGGTGACATACAGTCGTGACAGAGGAAGACCTTCAAGCAGGGTGCCTGGGGTTATAACCACCTTGCAGAAGGACAGCTGGCTCTGAGAAAGTACAAGGATTCATGAACAGTGGGAAATGGCCTGGCTCCATGGACAGAGGCCTACAAAGAAAAAGACCAGAAAATGGGGGCTAAGGAGCCCTGAGGTGGAGCCGCGGGGAGAGACACAGCACGTGTCACGTGTGCAGATCTTGTGCCGTCGCTCACCATGCCGAGGGCGCTCAGTGTGAAGGCTTTTCCTTCCCTGCCCCTCTCCTTTCACTTCTGTGGGGACTGCCCCTTAATAGATCGCTGGCATTCCTGCCTGTCTCCGCATCTGCTTCTTAAATGACAGGCCAAATGACACCGATGGTGTATCAGTCAGCTTTTCCACCGTCCGATGAAACAGCAGACAGTGCAGCTTAAAGGTGAGGCTTACGCTTCCGCCCAGTTTCAGAGCTTTCAGTCCACGGCCACCTGGCACCAAGACAGGAACATTGTGGCAGAGGTTGAGGGGCTGCACACTTCATGGCAGCCAGGAGGGAGAACGCAGGGAAGCCAGCAGAGGGAGGGCTGGGGCCAGACGCAGTCCCCGCGGTCACGTCCAGAATTGTGCCTTTCCAACCTGTCAGACCCATCCAGCTGACAGTCAAGACAAATGCTCCGAGATCGGCAGAGTGTGAGACCGGGACACAACCGAAAGCCCTTCACCGCGCACCAGCGTGGAGCAGTTCCATTTTCATTGCTTAGCTTGACCCTTTACTATAATAATTATAAATATAATACATAGACTCTGACATTACAGTCTTAAAATTATACTTTTACACTTCCATCCTAATCCTCAGCGTTATCAATAATAGTTACTTGCATATCCTTTCATATTGATATGTATTTCTGAGGACAAAGGGGACAGTAAACAATGTTATGCAAACCGCTGAGTTTTATCTTAAAACTATTCCCTCATTTTTCAACAGCTGTTATCAGAACTTGGTTAGCGATCATCATCATTAAACAACATTTATTCACAGTTTTGCTTCTTACAAAGTTCCATGTTGTTGTCCACTGTATTATTGGAAGATTGACCTTTTTCATAGAGAGGTTCTTCAAATCTTAAAGAAATTAGCTCATTTTCTTTCTGTTGGGTGTTTCAAGTATTTTTCTCTCTTGCCTATCTTTTCACACTGTCTATCTTTTCACATTGCCTATGCTGGTTTTTTTCTATAAAAGTTTGTATGTACTCAAAATTATCAGTCTTTGTGTATAGAGTTTAAGTCTGGAATCCTTCTTACAAAGACCTCATCTATTACAGTATTACAAAAACAAATTACCTATGCATCTTTCTAGTACATTCAGGGATTTTATTTTTAAGTAGTTAAACCATTTGTTACTGAGGTTTATTTCAGAACGAGCAATCTAGTTATTTTTCCACCAGGTAAAGATCTCCCTGTCTAACTCTTCTGACCAGAACCAATAATTACAGTGTTATGCATTAAGTCACATGCCTTTCCCTGCTGAGCTGCACTAGTACACTCTGAATTCTCACAGTATTTCTCAGTTACTATGCATCTCAGTACCATAGGGTCCTCAGAGAGCCTGTGTTAATCAGCCACCTATCAAAAAGAAAGAGAGATAAACAACAGAAGGGAAATATTTGAGTGTAAGTCAGAAGGAAGGTTCTTCAAAGTCCCAGTTACTTTTAGAGAGAGCTGTGTCCGAAGTTCAGTGATCTCCAGCAGTTGCAGTGAGATACAAGGATCTTGGGCAATCTGGGGCTTTGTTGCTCTTAATACAAAATCCCTCCCATTAGATACTTGGATTTTACGAGAGCATGGTGGTTTCTTAATGAGTGAATAACTGAAGGAAGGCTTTGCACTTCAAAGCCTGTTGCTATACATCCACTGCATTAGTAAAGTAAGTACAGGGATCAGTGGCAATGAGAACTCTAAGTGTCTTATGGCAACCCTCTGTGCAAAACGGCCCTTCTGAAGGTGACTGCAGGCAAACACAGTCCTCGTCTTTGAAGTATACTCAGTGCCGAATCAATTCAGGAGCTCACAGATACTCGTTATCAGCTCATGTCTATGCACGTCCGAGAGAAGGATTTAATTAACGTAATACATATTGGTCAATTCTTTGCTTTTAAACTTACCTTTTGCCCATCAGCAGATCAATATGTATTTTAATCTTCTCTGTTTTAGAACTGGTCTTAAGACTCACAGCAAAGAGACCCAGATTTCACAATCATTAATTGCTATTATCAGCCCCTTTCATTTCCTAAACATCAGCAGTTTCTTAAAATTCTGCTTTCATTCCTTTACTACATTATCCCTTCTTGTTCATCACTTGGTTCTGTCCTGTCTTTCAACAAAGTGCAGAGTTTACAACTAGCCAATAACGGGGAAAAAAGAATGACCTAAATTCCACATTGACTGAATCTATCTGACTTTGTCAACAGTTGCACGCAAAACTCAAGCTGTCTGACCATTTCTTGATGAATGCTGTCAAGGACATCTGAAGCACGATTCAGGTCTACCAGAGGGTAGAGGACAAACACACTTTCTCTCTCTTTGGATGCTCAATTACATCTTACAGTATAACTTCTTTCTTCCTAAATTTCAAGATTTTCTAGTATGTCAGAGGAATCCGCCACCCCTTCACTGCTCAAGGAGGTCATTTCATCATTCTAAGTCCTCACAACATCCTTATCTGTAAGAAGAGATGCTAATAGGGCATTCTGCCCAAAGCAAGGATGAACCTGGTTAGCAGTGGTATCGCTGTGACTTGTATACTGAATAATGGGTAATAACTGAATGGAGGAGATAACTTGACGGACGGGTTAAGTTATTCAGTGTGAATGCCTCTACTGAGTTGGACAGTCAGTCAAGCACCAGCAGCCTCTTCCCTTGGACTGCTTCATTGTCTGGAGCAAGAGTATTTCCACAGGTCCCAGATTAGGAGCCTCCCTTCTTGTGCTGCTCTTTGTATCCACAAAGCCATGCTCCTATTATTTTTACAGAGTTTATTTTGCCCTAAACACAGAGTCAACACGTTCACTGCAGAAGACTCAGAAATGCCTAAAAATGTGGCAAATTATTCAAATTGTTCTCATCATAATAGTTTAGCATATTTTCCCCCAAAATATCTAACAATGTAGATATTTCCATTGTACATGATACATAAATCAAAATTTGTTTATAATCTATATTTGTACTCCTGCTTACAAGTAGGCTTGGTTTAGACGTGTAAATCCAGTTGTCCAAAAGCCCATAATGACTTAAAACTTAGAACATTTGATTGCTTGTTTCTTTTTGTTCTGTTTTAGTTTTTTGAGACAGGGTCTTGCTTTGTAGTTTGACCCTGAACTGACTATGTAGCCCAGGCAAGCCTTGAATCCGCAGCAATCCTCCTGGCTACTCCCTTCCTGGTGCAGGGATTACAGGCAGGAGCCATCATGCCAGGGTGGTTGCTGCTGCTGAGCCAAACACAGTCATTTTTTTCCTCTGATGTATGGCTGAGTTCAGGGATGGCAAACTAGAGCTTTGAAGGATAACCAATAGCCCCCTGTGGTGTGGGATCCACAGGTGCGCCACCACTGGCTTGGCTCCTATCTCTGGAACTCTGAGTATAAAATTCATAAAGAGAGTAGATTTTTCCACTCCTTTTTTAAATTTGAAATCTTTATTGGTACATTACATATACATATACGTATCATGATTGTACTCCACAATGGGGATTTGTACCAGTACAAGACACAACTTAATTCTCATTTCTTCCCATAGCCCTATCCACCCTACCACCCCCCTATATACATAAAATTTGTTTCCTTTCTTTTTTGTTATAATCTCATTATTTTCCCCCTTCACCCTATTTCACTTTGTTAACTCTTTTATCAAGTATTCAAACAGTGAGAATGTTGCAATTTCAAAGCATTTTATGAAACCATAATTCTCAAAACTGCATAATAGGCTATTTATGACATATTAGCTGTCTGTAACTGATACAACATATCTGACATATGTACAGTATTTATAAAGGTGAAGGGTTTATTTTGGTTCATGTTTCAAAGATTTCTGTCCATGGTTGTGGCCCAGTTGCTTTGAGCCTGTGGTGTAAAGAACTATGTGGGGGGGGGGGGATGACAGAGAAAACCCATACACCTCACGGCAGCCAGGGAGCAGACACAGGAAGGAAGGGACTAGGGTCCCCAATCTCAACAGCACGTCCCGAGGGGCCTAACTTCCGTCCACAGGCTCCACCACCTCCGACGGCACCACAGACTCAGGACCAAGCCTTCCACACGTGGCCTCTGAACTTCAGAGATACAAACCCCAGCAAGGAAGACAGAATTTGACAACTCCTTATTTTGCTTTTGCACATAAGCTCATGGTCCGTATCTCACAGAGACACTTTAGCTTATGTCTCTAGTCCTCTCCACCAAGAGGCTCCTAGGAGCTGGAGCAAAGGTCCGACTCCATCCTCTACCACCTCGCTGCGTCCTCTGCCACCTCGCTGCATCCTCTGCCACCTCGCTGCGTCCTCTGCCACCTCGCTGCGTCCTCTACCACCTCGCTGCGTCCTCTGCCACCTCGCTGCGTCCTCTACCACCTCACTGCATCCACCCCGTCTGCCTCGGGGTCCCCTTCTTTCTATTGGTCACAGGGAACTGGGCCAAGATGAGCTGAAAGTGATACACTAAGCTCTTTCAGGTTAAGCTGGAAGATAGCGACATTAAAGCGAGGATGGTCATTCTTTGGCTGGATGAGTCCAGAGTCAGTGGGGAGAGAGGAGAGGAAGCAGAAACACCGAAAGTGACAGCGATGGGAAACCAGTCAGTCCGAGATGCTGAAGAGGCTGAAGCACGAGAGACTTCGCTTCGTTAGGAACTGAGCAGGACTTGTGACCCAGAGTCCATCATTACCCGTCCTTCCTCCTGACAGTCTGAGTGGGATTAGTGTCTGACCAAATTGTCCTAACTGAAGACTATGCCACTTAGGTACGTGCTGCTCATACTCCCATACGCTGCTCACAGGAGCTCGGCACAGAAGGTATTATTCCCTCTCTGCCCCTGACGTGAATTTGAAGTTCATGAGGTGTAACCTAAACTTACACAACTGGTAAGTAATTTGGTTCTAAATTTTTATGCTCCTTCCCTGGCCATAAACACAAGTTCAACTACTGCTGACTGAATCGAAGTCCTCAGACATTCAGGAAGGCTGTGTCTGTGCCGTGATTTCGTGCTTCCCACTGAACTATAAATCCGGTGCCTTTTACTCATACATCAGCAGCACGTACCATAGGACAGGAAGAGTGTTCGAGAAAGGGGAATATTCTCAAAGAAGCTTGCATTCTCCCAGTTCATTGGATAAACTACAACTACAACATGAACTTTATCAGAAGTTCTGAGAGACTCTTACAGAAGTGTAAGGCTTTTCAGTTATTAAAAGAATTGAAAGCTCTTTATTGTTCATGAAAAAGACAAACTCCTCCCTTTCAAATTATTCGACTTTATAGTACAATTCCTTCTGGCTGGGAGGAGAACTTCAGACAGTTTTTCAAATAACCCCAACCATTTAATCCGTACCTTTAGGAAGTCATGCTGAGAGTGTATGGAAAAGAGACAGACGGCGCCAGAAGGGGGGCGTGGGCAGGGAGCGGGTTAAGGAGAAGAAAAGGCAAGACGTTGTTTCTGAAGTCAAGAATCTCCCAGTTTTTATGGCCTACTTTCAAATCAACTAGGTATTTCTGTCCACAAAGAACGCCTAGCATTGTTTAGGTAGTCACCACTTTAAAATCCTCTACTTGTTTACTCCAGCCAGGCTTTTCACTTATTCCCCATTCTCTTCCTACTTAAGTTAGAACTTTTTACAATAATTACACACTTTCACTGGAAGTTAGGATGATGCATTAGCACCTTGAGGTGCAATAACAAAATACCACAGCCTGGGTAGCTTAAGCAAATATTTATTTTTTCACAGTTTTGACTCTTGAGACATCCACTCAAGATTCTACGTGGCTCATTTCTTGGTTTTCAGAAAGAACTTTTTCATTACGTTTTTATAAGATACAGAGAGACAGAGATAGAAAGAGTCAGGGGAAAGTTAGCTTTGTGATACTGTGACAGATATCGGAGATATCCAACTGCTTTTTACAAAGTTTTGAGTCATAGTTTTGGGAGTTCTGAACCACGGCCAGCTGGCCAGGGTGCATGGGGCATGTGGACCATCATATATCATGGCTGGAGACTAGCAGAGCAGAACTGATCAATCTATGGAAGGAAGTAAAAAGAGAAAAAAGGACCGGGGTCCCACACTGCCCTCCAAGGGCACATGCCGATGACCCTAGGACTTCCCTGTCTCTTAAAGTTCCCACCACTTCGCAGCAGCCAAAGCTCTAGAGCTCGTCCTTCACATGTGGGCCTGCAGGGGAATACAGCGTTCTAGAGCCAATCTATAGCAGAGACAGTATGCATCTCACTCTTCTTCTTAAACAGTTGTTGAGCCTGTCACAAGGGCCTCACCCTCACGCTGTTGTCCTCAGCGTCTGGGTGGCACGCGGCGGAGGATCAGGTTAGGGAGGGTGAGCGTGCAGAGTCATCACGCAGACTCACGGGAACATTTTGAGAACTGTTCAGCCCTTCATGCAAAATAGAGTCATTTTTATAGTAAATGGCAGAGGGTGTGTACATACGGGGGGCGGTCGCGGACTGGTTGAAGCACGCACAGAGGCGGGTCGTTGTAGATTTTTTGAAGAGGCAGTCCTGCTTTTGGGTGAGGTGGAGTCACGATGAGGTGGAGTCACAATCAGTGAGCCTGGCTGGACTTTAGTGAAAGCCTGGCTTTCACCTACACCCCTACATCCTCATCTAATGCCAAAGACACGACACACAACACGAATGTGGAAGCTAAGTGTGCAGGTGAGGAGTGCTCACTCAGACCCTTCGCTGGGCTGTATGCCAGGGTCAGAAAGAAGCTGAAGGACTCTGACCTGAAAATAGCTTAATAAATTGTTCTGGAAGCTTCAAAATCTTGAAAATAAAATGTAATTAAAGACATTTAATAGTTGCTTGAATTCATTTTGGGAATCTTATTAATATATTTTTGGAAAACCAATTAAATAAACTCTTGGAATCTACAAAGGTAATCGTAAAGTCCTAATTTGAAGATCTGTGGAAAATATCAACTGCTTTGTATACAACATCTAAAATCCCCCAGTATGCATGCAGCTGTTTGAGTTTATGAAGTACTTCAGGTGGCAAGCTGAGATGTTTTTCCTTCTGCTTCTCTCATGGCTTACAAGATGAGCAGAATGTCTCGACTCTGAATGACGGAGACCACTACAGAGCAATCCTGTGTGGGGAGGAAAACTGGCCTCTGACTCATGGCAACAGGCCAGAGTCTCTTGATGACCTGAGAAACTTGGATGTCTTTGTATCTACTCTGTTTTAAGATTTTTATTTTCTTTAAAATTCCCCTCCATTATTATCAAATCTTCATTAAGTTTTCCTGGATACTATAGCCCTGGCTTAATAAAGAGACTGAAATAATAAAAATTTGTTAAAATGATAAAAATTTTATATTAACATATATTTTAGTACAATTTTTAAGAGAATATTTAATAATAAAAAATTTTCCATGAAGAAAAGCCCAGGCCCCGATGGCTTCACTAGTGAACGCTACTAAACATATGCAACATCGGTCCTTCCCTAAAGACGCAGAACCGGAGGAAGAACTTCCCAGTTCAGGCGATGAGCCCAAAACTAGTCTACTACTAGATAAGACATCACAAGAAACTTCAAAGTAGTAGTTAATTGAGATGTAAAGTCCTCCACCAATTTTTAAAAAGTAAATCTGACACTAAAGAAAAAAGTTACACATCACACCATGGCCAAATGGGATTTATCCAGGAATGTAAGACACATTTAATGAGTGAAAATAAGTCAAAGTAACCCATATTAATAAAATAAAGGACAAAAACCATATGATCATCTCAAAAATGAAAAAAACATCATCTGACATCATCTGAGAAAGCTAAAGATGCTTCCACATCAAAAGTCTTCAAGAGCTAGGAATGAAAGGGAGCATCAATAACCTCACAGAAGGTGAGAACCCCGTTTCTGACATCACCATTAAGAAACATCTGGCTAAGAATAGACAGATTAATCAATGAAACAGAATTGAAAGTCTAGAAATAAATCCTTATGCTTATAGTCAATTGACTTTTGAAAAGGATACCAATAAACTTAATAAGGAAAGAGCAATCTTTTAACAATATTATTGAGACAATTGCTTATCACGTGAAAAAGGATGAAGTTAAATCTCTATTTCATACTACACAAAAACTAGTTCAAAAAGAATTCCGATGTAAATGTAAAAACTACAACCTAAGGAAGACACAGACTTCACATGTATGACCCTAAATTAAGACATGTTTTCCTGGGTATGACAACAAAACCTAAATGACAAAAGGAGAAACAGGTAAAGTGGATTTCTTCAAAATATAAAACCTTTGTGCCTCAAAGAATACAATTAAGTAAGCAAAAGAATAGAAAAAATATTTTTAAGTTTTATATATGAGAAGGGTCATACATCTAGAATATAAAAAGAATGCTTGCAACTCAAGAATAAAAAGACAAATTGGCCAATTTAAAAGCAGACAAAGAACTGAACAGACATCTCTCCAAAATGATACTGGTAGTGAGCACATGTAGAGAAGTTCAATATCAGTAATAATGTGTGAGTCAGAACCACAAAGAAATACTGCTTCATACCTACTTAGATGGCTATTATCAAACAGAAAATAGCAAAGAGTTGTCATGGATATGACGAAATTAGAAATCTCAGATATTGTTGATGGGAATGTAAAATGGCTTAGTCACTTTGAATAACAGTCTAAAAATTCTTCAAAACCTTAAACTTGAGAGTTACAATATAATCCAGCAGTTCCATTAGGTATATGGCAAAGAGAAATGAAAACAAGCTCACATAAACACTGGTACATGAGTGTCCACATAATTGTACATAACCTGTTTCCAAAATAGGAACAAACCAAATATCAATTGATGAATGATAAACAAAATGTCTTATCGCCACACAACGGGATAAAAAGGAATGAAGCACTGCTACATGCCGCAAATAAATGGCACGAATAAACTCTGCAAAGTGAATAAACGTCAAGCTCAATGAAAAAAGCCAGGTAACCAAGGCAACATGTAGTATTCTATGCATTTGAAACACACGATAGGCAAGTCCTCACAAACAGGAAGGAGGTCATGGTCACAGGAGTGAGGAATTGGGTGCCAACAGGCACAGCGATTCTTTGGTGTAAATAAAATGTCTGGGCTTCGCTACACATTCTTGCAAATATACTGAAAACTAGGGACTATACAATACTTCAAAAGGGCAGACTGTATGTTATGGGACCATCTCGATAAAGATGTAATCTTTAAAAAAACTATTCACTAATCTAGGTTTCTAACCTCTGAACTGTTGCAAAATACATCAGCCTAGTTGGTGGGTGACCGTCACTGGCAATTATTTAAAGAGAACGTTAACACAGGGTTTCTATTCTGCTTAATCTGATATGCAGCAAAGGCTGTGCTGGTTTCTTCAGGGGCATCTCTCGTGGAGAACGGGATTTGGCTTCCCCAGATTATGGCGATGAAAAAGCTCTACCTATTGTTATGACTTTGGAGTTGATCACAGTGTCCATGCACATATTCGTATGTTGTGCACCGGTACACACTGCCTTCTGGAAACCAAGCATACTTCACTAAGAACACCACTGCCATGAATCGTCCGAAAGCTAGTTAATCATAACTAAATCTGTGAAGTCTGCTTCATAAGAATCTCTGGTCACTGTCTAGAGGACATATTGAAGTTAGAAGATTTCTCCTTAGCCCAGGGTGGCACTCCTGTAACTGCAGAAACATGAACAGTTAGTTCAGTAGTTCGCTATACATCAAGGTTACCAAAATGAACTGTTTCCTCAAACCTGAGCCCTATGGAACTTCGAGGGAGTGTCCACACTCCAGAGTTTTTCATGCACAGTTCTGTGAGGAAGCTTCTTACTTTTGGACCAGAAGTAAGCTTGGAAAAAGTAGACCATATCTTGTTATTGTTTGAAGAAAAAAAGACAAAAATAAGATGCTCTATTATATATCCTACATTTCTTTTTCTTTTGGTACCAGGGACTGAACTCAGGACCTTGCACTTGCAAGGCAGACACAGTCCCACTGAGCTAAATCCCCAGCCTCCTATATTTATTTCTTTTGTGGTTCTCTTTACTGGCAGCCAAAACAATTCCATTCACTGTCGGCTGCAGTATGTTGATAACCAAAACATGGAAGCAATCTTTTGAAGACGGATACTCACCTTATATTCTTGTCATTAGTGAATATTTATGACTCTCTGTGGCTCTTAACCTGTCAGGTGAGTCTTCCTCAGATCTAAATAAGGCTTTATTTTACTTAGTTTCCTGTAGCAGCACATTTCTGGGGCTGCTTCACCAGGAAGACTCTGTCAACAATCAGCATTTCACTGGCATTAACATGTAATAAAAGACAATGAAGCATGACTCAATTAAATCACAAAAAGTCTGTCTTCAGATAATATAAACCCAGTGGTTTCCCAAGGCTTACGTGGGGATTCTGCTGCATGACTAACATTAAGGTCATGCTCTGAAAACATATGCCTAAGCACCTAATACAGCTACACACAAGATGATTTAGAGGCAGGAGCAAAATACTACTTGATTATGCAGGGAGTGGTCCAGCAAAAAACACAATAAGCATTCACAAGATGAACTCAAGGATGTCTGATATGAGGGTATGCCAACCAACATATTCCATGGCCAGAAAAAGAGTCTTACAATAAAACTGCCAAGATTCGAGGAAAAAGTAGGAGTTCAACCAACAGATAAATTTACACATTTATGTTACATTTAACCAAGAGGATTCAGTGTCCCTTATACAACCTGAGGGTTAGCTTTATGTCCTCTTGGCCGTACTTGAAATATTAACCACTGTAGGCACATTTAGATCTTTGTTATTTTAGGTCTGATAGTAAAGAACACAGCTCAATTAAAACTGGTTTTATCTCTCTTACTAAACCAAAGTAAAATGAAAGATATTCAAATGTTACATAATAGACAACTCAGATTTTTATTGTTGAGGGGAATTATTAAAATTATTTCATGTCAGTTGTAACAGGGATAAGCCAAACTCATGGTAAAATAATTTTAAAATGTTCTGGCACACTTAAGACTTTTAAATTCCAAATTATGTTAAACTATGATTTGCACGAGTTCTTTAAACGTTGAATTTTTTTTGTAGTAAAATTATAAAAATATGCCAACAAAAACTGAAATAAAAACAATTATTTAAAGTAGACTTTTAAAGATACATGAGAAATATGATACTGCTCTATGTTGTAGAAATTAAAATGCATCTGAAATAGGTTAATTGAAGAATAATAAAAATGACTATAAGACTATTACTAAATGCAGAGTCAATGTGGAGTCACTGCTTCTTACTTTGAATTTATAATTTGTAAGACTGAAACTCGAAAGCAAATTTGGAAATTCAAGGTATAAAAACAATAAAGCAGGATAATTTTTATGTTGGAGCAATTTCACTACTTGTTCATATTTTAAGATTAGTATATTAGGGCTGAGAATTTAGCTCAGTGGTTCCTGTGCCTACCTTGCAAGCACAAGGTTTCTAGTTCAATCCCTGGTAACCACATACAACAATGCCAGGTGTGGAGACTCACACCCACCAGCAATCAGTTCCACAAACCATAGTGCTGGGCATGGTGGCTCACACCTGTAATCCCAGCACTCAGAAGGCAGAGGCAGGAGGATTGCTGTGAGTTTCAAGGCTTGCCTGGGCTACATAGTGAACTTGGGCCAGCCTGAACTACAAAAGTGAGATCCTGTCTCAAAAAAAAAAAAAAAAAGATTAGTATATTAATATTTTTATAATATATTTTGATTCCTTTAAAAAAGATTTGTATATTAATATTTTTTATAAAACTAAACATTTACTGGTTGGTTTCCTAAGGCTTCTATAAATGAATTGCTACCGTTTTTAAGCTTCACAACACAAATTTACTCTCTGACAGTTCTAGAGCCTCTATTTCCTTGACTTCTGCTTCTCTGTGTTGGCTGGCTGTCTTAGGCTGGACTCCACATCTTCGCAGCACCACCCTCAGCCTCATCAGCCACCATCACACCTTCTCCTCTCTGTGGTCAAATCAACCTGTGTCCTTCTCTGAAAATGCTGATACCTTCTTGCTGTATTTCAGATGAAGCAAGCAATACAGGACAACATCTCTGACCTTTGGACATATCTGACCATTCACAGGCTCCAGAGGCCGGAAGACAGTGAAATGTTGGGGCCATTATTCAGTCTAGCCCACTAGTCCAGAAAATATATTTCACAATTTTTTTCCCAGAAGGTATACAATAAATCTTATCTGGATGGGCTATCCGTAGTATATTTTATTACTCCCAGTTTAATGGAAGCAATAACTTGGTGCAGTTGGCTAGCCATCAGTAGATTTCAAGAGGGCTATTTCTGACCATCTCCATGTGGCTTCTCAGGCCAAGACAGGGATTCTGCGCAACACAGCGGGCACTCTGATTCCTTTCAAAGACAGGTACAAACTTTACTATTCTTTCAGCTACCAGTTACATATACATTATTAACATGCGTGTATTTTATTGTGCCTAATCATGCATAAGAAACTTGGATTTCTAACCAAAACTTCTCAAAACCATTAAGCAGGCAGGATAATTTTTCCTCTTTTAATTCTTCCTTCTTTCTATGTATTATTTTTTCAATAACTGATTTTATTGGTACATTTTATATACACATTGTGATCACAATAAACACTGAAAATTTCCAGGGTCGGGGATTTAGCTCAGTGGTTCCGGCGCCTGTCTTGCAAACACAGCACCCAGGTTCGATCCCCGGTAACCACATACCATACTGGGTGTGGAGACTCACCCCAGCAGCAACCAGTACCACATAGCAGAGTGCCGGGCGTGGTGGCTCACGCCTGTCATCCCAGCACTCGGGAGGCAGAGGCAGGACGATTGCTGTGATGTGAGTTTGAGGCTGAGCTCAGGGCCAGCCTGAACCACAAACTAAGACCCCGTCTCAAAAACGAAAAGAAAATTTGTACCAGTATATGACACAACTTCTCATTTTTTCCCATTTCCCTGCCCATCCCCTGCGCTCTATGTACATATGCTTTGCGTTTTTTTAACACTGCATTTTTCCTCCACATTATATATCCCTACCCCTCTTTACCATTTAAATATTTTGTATTTCACAGTATCTATCATACACTCTAGACCTCATTTATATCTTCAGTTTCTTATATTAAAGAAAAGATACCGCACTTACACATCTTGACTTATTTATTTCACTTATGAATATGTTCTCAAGGTACATCCATTTAAGAATAAATGACTCTAACTTATCATTCTTTATGGCAGAGTAAAACTCCATACTATAAAAGAACCACATCTTCTTTATCCAGTCTCCAGTTGATGGGTATTTGGGTTGTTTCCAAAATTTAGCTGTCACAAATGGGGCTGCTATAACATGGGTGCACATATGTCACTGTGATATAAATCTTTTAATTCCTTCATGTATGTCCTTAGCAGGGGAATAATAGCATCAGATAGGACCTCTAATCCTAGTTTTTTTAGGAATCTCCACACTGCTCTCCACAGTGGCTGCACCAGTCTTCATTTCCACCAGCAGTGGAGAAGGTTCCTTTCTCCGCAGCCTCTCCAGCATTCGCTGCTGGCTGATTCTGAGACCGCAGCCATCCTCTGTGGAGTGAGATGGAATCTCAGAGCATTCTTCCTCCTTTAAAAACTATCCTTCCTTCCAGAAGGCAGGCCTGCCAAAGGAATGTAGGCTTTGGAGTTACAGTGCAGAGCTTGTGTGTGATCTTAGGTAACAAAATACTTACGTTTAGCTCCTCAGCTATTTACCTTTAAATGGTGATACAAATTCCTTTTCTAGATATTTTTTGAGAGTATTATAGTATTTTGTTATAATGGTATAACAATGAATAAATATTAATTACCTATTAATAATTAATAAATATTAATTACCTTTGAACTTCTACATTAGAAAACATATCCCAAACGTGCAGTGAAGCAGTCAATTTACTACTGTGCAGTACTATTGACAGAATGAATTTAGATACGACTAGTAAAGTAACACGAAAACAGTAAGGATTTCATTACACATTCAATATTAGTTTATATTATAAATGCAAAATAAAAAATAGTTCCTAAGTTTAATGAGTCAGGCATTTGGTAAAAATGGTAAAAATGATCATTCTATTTTTCAAAGGGTTTTTTACATGGGCCATTAAATTATTATTGAATTGACAATTCCTACAATTTTCTAAATCTTTGTGCATTTGTATTATGTCATTCCAAAGCATCTACATGAAAATACTGGAAAACCCTCCATAAGTGTGACTCAGGTATCAGAACAATAACCTGAAGACTCCCTTTGACAGTGATGGGTGAAATAGCCATTTTTCTAGATCAGAGAAGGTTAGTGAGAAAATCCACATACTGAGATATAAGTAAAACTTGCTCCCCCTACAAAATCTCTGAAGTAATTCTCTGGAGGAAAGTCTGGTCTATACATTATCCTTAAAGAGGCAAAGAAGCTGGTAGAGCAGCTGTCTTTGCCAGTGCAACACGATCTCAAGCATGCAGCAATTGGTCACCAAGGTGCCGGACGCAGTCGAGGCTCTCAGATCTCCGTAGGACACGTCATTAAATCTTCTCCTCCTGCTGGGCCTGACTTCTGGGGAAAGCATATGGTATAAATATCACTATATTTGGTAGTGAATACTAATGATTGCTCAGGAGGCTCATCCTTCAGCCTCTATGGCATTTAGCATCTAGCTGCTTACAAATGTGACATACTCCAATTTGATTTAATAATCTTTTTAAATGTATAGTTCAGAATTTGCTGTGTAAAATCTATCAGTAAGGTCAGATCCCTACATATATGGAGAGACATACATGTTTATTTTTGTAGTTATCCAATTAACAGACTGTAAAATTAAGGCAATCAGACCAAAGCCTGTCCAAGATACATTTTTACATCAGTGCTTATTCATCTTAAATCAGTAGGATCTGGAAATAGATACAACATCCACATACATACACAAGCATAGACACATCAGTTGTGTAGGGCAACACTTTTCCTGCAGTGCCAGAATTGGAAACTCAATGATAGCATGTGAACTAAAAACTATGCATTAATTTCCATATGGAAACTACTTTAATCACTGTACAGAATGGCAGAAAATGTGAGAAGTTGTGTTATGATCTATAAAAAAACAATCAGTAGCGTACTCTGTATTATCAACTATTTGCAAGTTGAGTTTCATACAGGATGCATTATGTAGGGCATATTAAAAATAATTCCAAAGAAAGACTTAAGGGAATTTTGTTGAAAACAGAATTTGCCTTCACACAAAAAATTTTCTAAAGTTTTATACAGCTTTCTAAAGCTATCTAGAGTTAATTATAATGCAGCAGCCTAAGAAATAGACAGGATTGTTACATAATATGAAATAATACGGTAACTCAGATAGCATAACTCATCTGGGTAATTTGCCTAACAACATAAATAGAATACAGTTTTCATTTCTTAAGGCTGATACTAAATTCTCAGACGTTAGGTATATCTGAGTCAAATGTCACCATAACAACATGAGTTCTATAATATATACTGTTATTTTCTAATGTGCCCATAATGGAAAAACCTCATAGTGAAAAACATTACATAGATTTTGCATCACAATTCTTTGCCAGAAACTACAGTTCAGAAGTTACTATCACTGAGGAATTAAATGATTAAAACAAAAACAAATACATATTACAAATATTCTTTTGTTCTTCACTTACCATGATGCAAACTGCAAGGATTTAACCTTTAGGGGTTAAAGAGTTTAATCAATGTCAATGTCTGATCTTCTGAAGGCGATAAAGAACAGTCTGTCTAGCGATACCCAACAGAACATCACTTTGTCAGGCCACAAAGCACCCAAAAGCTTGTCAAGTAAGTTACCAGAAACCGCTTTGTGGTTAGAACTCAGCTCCTTCCTGCTTGACCTATTATTTGATATTTGACCACTTGGTTGCAAGACACTTGCTCTTTCTAGCTGAAATGTCACTGGGGCATCTTGTCAGCTCCCCGACATCTCGGCCTGACATACAATTTTACTTTTGTGTGCTACAAGGCAGAAAATGCAGGGCAATGGCCTTGTTTTAAATTCTGTCAGCATCAAGGATGGGCGTCACTCTTGGGTCTTACCAACAACAAAAACAAAAGAGGAGTCTATTTTGAAGGTCAAAACAGCCATTACCTTGAAGTTTTTTAGCTTATACTAAATATATTACCTGCTATACTAGTGTGGGACCTGTCCTTAGAAAGTGCCTCCACATACCACAAAAATCCTCCTGGTACAACTGCTCTACTTTCTTATTAAATGCAGACTTGATAAAAGGTAAGTTTTCAACGCCTGCAGGGACCCAATTCAGCAGTTAACTTAACTTGTTCAAATGGGCAAGTGGTATCATGTAGCTTTACAAGGAGCAACCTGACCTTCTCACATTGACCAGGAGTGACATTATTGTGCAGGAGAGAAGCAGTCACATCATTTCTGTTTTGCACAACCTGCTTAAAGTTTGCAACTAAATGCTTGTCTTCAGTCGAGCTGACAAGAGAGAAGAGGGCTCAGTGAACCATGGCAAGGCTGCCATGAAATGACAGGAATCATTGGCATACATTTCAAATAGCTCTCTCAATCCTATTAAAGTATTGCAGTCCTGCTTTAAAACAGACAAGTATGAAACAACTTTGATAGATAGAGACTAAAATGGCTTATTGATTTTTTAAGACCAAAGGAAATTACCCAAAATGTGTCATTCTTTAACATTTAAAATTTTGTTACATAAAAATGAGGAACTGTGATAATAAATAAAACTTAGAGAGGAAAAAGTGGGTTATTCTGTTACTCAAGGCAGAGATACTTGTACATATTAAGATATAGTACAATTTTTTTAAAAAAACCACCCTTATATATGCTGAAACAAAATTCAAATAATAAGAAAACCCCCTTTCAAAACAATTTTAATGGTACTGTTAACTCTTCCTCCACTTTTGCTTCGTGAAGTCATAACCCAATCTGAGCTGGTCCTTTAGCACTAGTTACTGGAGACAGGAGAGGCGGTGTTAGAGCATGGGGTGCAGTATTTATAAATGTCTCCTTTAAGAATGCATAAGTTGTATCAAGTTCAGCTTGCATCGGCAAAAAATTCCCCACACCGATTGTGTCAGCAGGAAGAGTAGCTCTGGAAGGAGTGGAGAGGTTCGAGTGGTCCCGTGATCCTGTCTGGGACATACAAAGGAAAAACTGAGCTGAAAACTCTCACACAGAACTAAAAACAGGAAAGTAGACTAATAATTATTATTATATTAAATGGTTGGAAACTGACATCTAAATTATCTACCTGATAATATATAAATATTATTTTCTAAGTGTAACTGAATCTGATCATCCTATGCCATAAACTTCAGAAAAACAGGAGAAACACTAAGACTGACTGTAAAATTATTGTATCAAATAGTCAATACAATCAGGTGTTTCTACCTCAGCTTCAATTCACTGAAATTTACACAAATCAGTGCTAACAGTACTTATTTCATTATGCCTATGACTGTGCTATACAATATGGAAGATTAGACTCCTTAGAAAATGAACTACAGATAGTTGTTTTTTTAAACCTATCAGCCTAATTTGGCAAATAAAGCACAAAGAAATGCTCAGTGACTTCTTGAAAACAATACCCTGAAATATAAAGCTCGAGTGAGAAAAGCTTTTTGTCTTTACCTTTAGTAATGCTATCATCCTGCTTTGATAAGAACCATTCTAAGTGCACTTATTAAGAAATCATATCAAAATAAGAAACACAAGATGAAAACAATCTCATTTAAAACAACTGTTGGTATCTGACTGAAACTTATGAAATATCACACACACAAAATGCTTGAAAACAAAACTGATATTTTGATGAAGCTATGCATTTAAGCCTTAAGTAACATTGGTAATTAGTAGTATCAATTTAATATGAGTGAAGTCTTAGCAGTAAAGCAAATATTATTTTGTAACATTTAAGATAATAGAAAAACAGTGATCAATTTTATATTAGAATTTTCCAGATTCCCAGGAAATAAATCTTGCTGAGATAACAACTTTAGTGATAAGATATCTCTACTAAAAATTGCATTCTGTAGAACAGAGTTTAAAAAACCATCTTGTTTTCATAAGAAAATAATATATAGTATAAGGGTCTGCTTTATTATGTCATGTCATACAAAACTGCTTCTACATGTAGAAACAAGAAAGAAGCTATTGCTGGCTTGAGGGAAGTATTAGAAATTCAACTGTTGTATTCGTTGCCATTTTTGTAGATTTTTTTAAAAACTACACTGGAGGAAAATCAATGTCTGCATCTAACACCTAGTTCAGCAATTTTCTTTGATCTCTGTTCTTTTGATTTCTTGATATTCCACTGCAAGCCTACAGCTGACGAAAATCATCTCTTTTTATGCTGGAAGTTAAAAAAAAAAAAAAAAAAAAAAAACCACTACCGAAAATGGCCACTTGGATAACTCTACGAAGGACAGGGTTTATCTCACCCTAGAGGAGGAAAAGAAATTCCTAAAATCACACACCGACCCTGTTCAACAGCACTGATGAGGCTGCACTTGCAGAACCTTAACAGCTGGCCCTACATGTCCATTCAGACCCCAAAAGGGAGCCAGTCCCACCAGCGGGAGAGCACAGACGCTCACTTGCCCTGCTGTCACAGGGCCCCAGCGGACTCGCAGTGGCAGCGGTATAACTCGGTGGGCTTGGCCGCTATCAACACCACAGCGCCATCTTCTAACCTCTCCTTTTGGCAGACTGGGGGCCGAGGGGCAGGTGGGAAGAGTAGGAAATAGTACACCTGGACTTTCTTGACGGAACTTCATTATACCGATAAGACTTGACCATCAGGCAAGGCTTCGAAAGTTTGACGTATCTTTTTAATACATTCAAGTTAGATCTGAATGCATGTATGGGATATACAAAGTATATTGTAACTTTTAAATACAATACGAAATGATTAAACCAAGGTGTGTAGTTGACATTTTTGTGATGAAACATGAGATTTACTCTATTAGTCATATTAAAATGTACAAGACTATAACTAGATACATTCACCACTCTGTGCAATAGATTTTTTTTAAAGAATCAAACATACTTATTCTTCCCGTATGGCTCAATCTTGGTATTCTGGGATTATAATGTCTCTCGCCCCTTCTCCCAAAAATGACAGAATTTGTTTTTCTTTTAGGGACACTGAGTGTATGCCCACTTTTCTTCGTCCATTCATCCAGGGATGGACGCATTGATGGCCCATCCATCCAGCACTGGACGGGTACTACACACCGGCTACGTTGTGCAGAGCCGCAACAAAGATGGGCACCGAACACGTTTTCAATAGAGGGATCTGAGATCTGCTGGGTACATACCCAGAAGTGCAATTGCTACAGCATAAGGTCATTCTATTTTCAATTTTTAAAGGCTATTTCTAGTTCTTTACACTTTAAATTCTTATCTAAGAAAACTATATGTGAAAAGGGCTGTGCAGAATCAGACAGAGAGGCAAGTCCGATGCTCTCCAACAGTATTTTCTTCCGGATGTTCTGACTAGAGAAAAGTAAGCACACCAAACTGACTGGCATCTCTGTTCTGCCAGCGTTAGAGATATATACAATTTTCTCAAACCTATACACTGTACTTGAATTTTCTTTCTTTTTTTTCAATCTAACAAATTACAAAGAAGGCAGGCATCTTTCAGGAAAGGTCTCTAACTTCTTGATTTTCTGTGACACTGAAGATCCTGGCATTCTACAAAAGGATCCTTTGTCTTTTCTCATCCTACTTTTTAAAATGACTGTTTCCACTATGCATGTGAAAGTACCCTTTCATCTAAGCTTTTTTTAAACTTATTTTTAACCTTGAAATGAGTGTTGAATATTTCTCTAATATTTCAAATTAGTCTTAGGTTTTGCACATTATCTTTTGATCTTATATTTTAAACGTGGGAAAAACCCTAAAACCCTGAGGTGGGATGGGAAGAGAGGAATTTCCTTAAAGGCCTTTATCACCAAAAGGCAAGTAAACCCTCCAGCAAGTAAACAGGCTCACTTTTGTGCAAATGAAAACAAACTGTTTTTGCTACTAGGATTATCTGCTGTACTGCTAGAAAATAAGATTTTCCATGGAATGGGATAAAATTTGATTTTAAGTCACTTAACATAAAAAGAAGCCAGCAAAAATTCTGGTGAAATTTTGATTTGAAAATATGATGTTAAAATAACAAGTAAATACTAATCATTTTCCTTGATACAAGTAACATCCAGAAATATTTCATAACGTTTTTAATGCAACACAGAGAGTAAAAGACAGTTAAATAACTTTTTGTCAGAGACCATTAAAAGTTAATATTCACCAGCTGATTGTACATTTTATATCTGTAAAGTCCATGGTCATTTAAACTACTTTTTAGGTAAGGCGCTCTAGTAGTCTCTTATGTAAATATAAATTTAGGCAATTTTTCAAAAAGAAATTAGTCACCTGGAATAAAAGCTAGGTGTCATGTGAATCTTTATGGAAGCACTTTTATTTACTCAATAAGCTGTAAATGATTCTATTTGAACTGTTATAGTCCATCAGCTAAATACATATTCACAATGCCAAACATGTCTACTAATTTCTCCATTTTAGAAATCTTATGAAATATAGTAATTGGACAGATCAAACAGCCATTTTTCAGGGCTTTACAATCTTAATTTTTAAGAATGTTTTCCAAGGAACAAAATAAAGCATTAGCCTAATAATAAAATAATCGCTCACTAAATTATCTGTGAATCAAAGCTAGTTTGCCAACTGAGGTTTCAGAAACAATGACACCAAGCCATTTGTCTCTGGTGTAACATTTATGATCAAGTTAAATCCTGCAGAATTTAATATCATGAGGAGTGAGGGAAAGTGTGATTTAGTCAGCCTGTGTCACTGCATGGTAATTAAGCTCAGCGCACACAGTGTGGTGAAAGGAACTTTAGACTGGAGGCTGGCCGACCACAGTTTCTCCTTCCTGTGCTAGTATACTCTACCTAGGCCGCTTTAGTCCCTCAAGCCTGCTTCCCTTGAGTGCAGCCCATCAAACAAGAGGATGAACTGATTCCAGCTCTCAAGTTCTACAGATCTGTTGAACTCCACATGTGCTTACATAGATATGATATTAATACCTAACTCGTGTGGACAGCATTACCGAGAAGTCAGTTTCCCAAATATGATACTTAAAGACTTTTGAGAGGACACAGATAGGAAGGAATACATACCGCACATGGTTCTAAAAAAAAAAAAAAAAGACAAGATTAGCCACATTTAGATAAGATGGCTTCATTCAACCTTCACTTTACAAATTGAATGCATGAATGAATGAATGAACTACTATTCTACATTTCATTATTTTCACTTCCATGATGAAGTTTTAAGACCTGTACGCTACTGGCTGGTTTTGAGTAAAAGCGTTCTACATGAATACTGAAGAAGCCCAAGCATCCAGAGAGGGCATTAGGATGAAGCTCTCTTGCCGTTTATTCTCTAGCTCCTAATGCCATCTTACCATGAGAGTCTCAATACCTAAAAATTGTCTTCCTTCCAAATACTGTGCCCCAGGTTAGTTACCAGACTGAGTTCTCCAATTCTGCCATTCTGGCATCTTAGGGTACTCCAATGCACACAGATCATTAGAGTTGGCAAGAATCATGTATATGATCCAAATTCTCTTTTGAAATCATCAATTTAAATACCTGGGGCAAACAAAAAAGCACATCCATATTTACCTGATACATGTATTCACATGTGTATCCACACATCTGTGACCACACTATTAAATACTAATTTCTTATACTGTAGTTACCAACTCTGATATTTAGTTACCAATATCAAGCCTATAAAAATATCGTATGCATTCTTCTCCCTATAAGCCACTAAGCCTTAGTACAGATGGGTTCAGCTCTTTATCCCACTGACATCCAAGCATGGAGTGAAATGTGAGTCGGAGGACTGGGAAGGCCTCTGTAGACAGGAAAGACTAAGAGCCTTGCCTACCTACAGATTCAAAAAGCCAAACCCAGAGGTAGAAAAACATCAGAAAACAAGACAGAACATAACAACCATCAGTTTGTTCCACAACACTTTTTGTCCTGGCTGATATGGAGTACTGACTGAACTAATGATTTTGACTCCTCTTCCCAGTAGCCATGTCCTCTGTGACTCTGCAGCTCTTTGTAGCTCGCTCCCTTGCCTCACTTTACCTACTCCTCATGGGTACTGTACAGTCGTTCATGTCCTTCAGCACGGTAGCCCACAGTTCACACCAGCCTGTCCATTACGTCCCTGTTAGGTGGGATGAATTCTGCACCCTTTAAATGCTAGCCAAGGCTTATCTTTTTGGTATGGCCTTTCCAGAACTTCTTTCCACCCCCCTCCAGCTATATGGTTAACTGCAACATCCAATCAGACTTTTATATTCCTTAGGAGGATTTATTTTACTGTCTTTGCTTATTTGCATCTTAGGTTTTTCCTGTAAAACTATGAATACCTCTAGCACTCTGCATTTTACTGAGACTAAAGAAAATTCCAAACAAATGAACCACTAATATTACCTCATGGTTTTGCTCTGATCTTACTACCTGGTTATTTTGTGCATATCCAGATTATGCCTCATACACGGTAGCACTTTACAGTGGAAAGGACCTGGGTTTCAAGGCTGGAGAGACCTACCATGTACTAACTGGTATGAGCCCGTGTCCTCGTTTTTGAGGCAGGGAGAATAATCTCTCAAAGGGTCATTATAATGAATAAATAACATGCACAAAGTGCATCATCTATAATAATTCTTCACTTCATTTATACTTAGGCCAGGTTATAATAAAATCTAAATTTATAATTCTTATCTAACATGTACTAAGCACATATGTTGACAATAGTGCTAGGCTTAGCTTTATAGAGTACATGAATTCTCAGAGCTCAAGGTGAAAGTACTGCTATAACCTTCACTTCACAAATGAAGAAATCAGAGCTCAGAAAATAGAACAAATTGCCCCAGGTTGCACAGTTTGGTAGTAGCAGAAAGGGACATACGTCTTGGTCTGAATCTCCTACTGATGCGTTTGAGTACTATCGACTCAAGCTGCCAAGGAAGATTTAGCCTCGGGTTTATTTTACACCTAGAGTGATTCCATAAACATAGTAATGGTTCAAGAATCTCTGTGACTAGGAATAAATGTACATAGTTATATTAAAGGATAAAAATGTGTGTGTGTATTTTTTTTTTTGAGACAGGGTCTCACTTTTGTAGTTCAGGCTGGCCCTGAGCTCAGCCTTGAACACACAGCAATCCTCCTGTCTCTGCCTCCCAAGTGCAGGGATTACAGGCATGATCCGCCATACCCGGCACTGTGGTAGTGGTTCTGATTGCTGGTGGGCATGAGTCACCACACCTGGCATTGTTGTATGTGGCTATCAGGATTGAACCCCAGCCCTTGCACTTGCAAAGCAGGTGCTGGAACCACTGAGCTAAATCCCCGGCCCATATGTTTATGTTTTTTGTTTAAATCTTTATTGGTAGATTGTGAATACACATCATCATCACACTCAACATTGAGAGTCTGTACCAGAATATGACACGACTTGATTCTCATTTTTTCCCCATTCCCCCACCCACCCTGCAACCCCCCACCCCCCTATATATGTTTATATTTTTGATATATTATTAGATTCCAACATCTGGATAGGCATGGTAGAAATTAATTTTATGAAATTTATATAAAATGAATGTTCTATCCCTTTTATCAAAGTAGCTTCTCATTGCTGTCTTCAGAGGTACAATTCAGCACTGAAGTTTTAAATTACACTAGGACATTTAAACCTTAATTTTAAGTTACTTTGAAGATAGCTTGTACCTGACAAGATAACAATTCCCATTTTCTTTTCTTGGATGTTTAAATTTCCTGGCATGATTGAGGGTGGGAAAAGAGCTGAAGAATTTTCCCCAATAGCTTCTGTTGCTAGTTTTCCTCACAGCCCTGTGCTCCCAGTCTGCTGCTGTCCTATAAGTCACAAAGCATCTTACAGCAGAGGCCAGAAACGAACAGAAAACACAGAAACAGCATCCTTCCCAGTGTCTCTGAAATGCATTCCTAAACAGCTAATTCTCTCAACCAGAAATAACCTAAAATTATTGTGCATCTCCAAAATTCAAATATACAAAAAATATAAAAATCAAAAAATACTTGAGTATACAGTATAAATGCTGCTGAAAATGTAAATAAACTGGTGTTAAAAAGTATAACACACATGCTAACAATGGGGTGAATTTCTTAATTTATGAAAAGACTTATGCAAATCATTAAAGAATCTAATTATAAAAGAGACTAATGGTAGCAAATGTACTGTGATGGAATTCAACTATAACAAAAAACCCAAAATATTAAGAGCAAAAGTAAAACAAAAGTGCATTTCTTTTCTGATCATGTTATATGAAGCTAACAGAAACCCAAGCCAAACCTCTACCTGGCCCTACCGCTCAGAATATGGCTTCCATTTAAAACCTTTTCTAAAATCAAACAAATTTTGCTTCTATTCCACTGGCTAGAACTTCAGTCATATGGCTAACTTAGCCTTCTTTTTATTCCCTGAGCATGCCAGGTAATATTCAGATCTCTTTTACTAAAGAAGAAAGCAAAAAACAGATACAAGGAAACTCTGGCAGCCTCTGGATCAAGTAAAAATTGCCTGGTTGGCTCAGGCAGGACGGTGCAATCACCAATAAATATATGAAAACATGCTAAACTTCATACTAATTTGAAGTTTGTGTTGACAAAATGTACCAATGAAAGATTACTTTTCAACTATCCGATGGGAAATAAAGTTCTTGTCTTCTCTACTGAGAAGAAGGAAATAAAGCAAACACATGCCTGTGGGCAGGGAGGAAAGCCAGTGTAAACTTTCTGGAGGAGAGCATCTCAAATGTCTTCCCCCTTTAGAGTGATCATTAGGCATTTCTTCTATAGCTTCATTCACAAAAATGTATCAAGATGAACACAGAAATGCATAGACAGGGGCATTTTTAAGTAGAAAAACATTTTTTAAAAGAAACAGAAGTTCCATCAATTGAGAGCTATTAAAGTGAAATATGACAAAATATATAATGCAATCAATTGTTTAAAAAAGTAAAGTAAATATGTACATGCTGACACAGAAATACATCCAAGTTTTTAAAAAAAGCTCAAAATTGCATGTGTATCAATACTTATACATTCATACACAGAGGCTCCTTGACTTCCAATGGGGATATGTCCCAATACACTCAGCCAAATTATAAATACCATAAGCTGAAAATGGATTTAACAGCCATCAACACCATAGCTCAGCAACACAGCACATCACCACCAGCTGCTCACCCTGTGACTGTCAGTGTGAGTGGTGGCCACAGCTCCCGGCAGCTGACCCAGAACACAGTGTCACAGGGCACTGTCTCAACCAGAGAAGCACCGAAATGTAACGTTTTAAATAGTGTTTCTCCAGAATCACACCACTGCTACGTCATTGTAAAGGAGACAAATCATGAGTATTGTGTAAACATGGAAACTCAGGGATCACATGTATATGTTAGCTATATATACACATATAAAACTTGTACTTGCATTTTTAAAAATTAAAAATAAGCACATAAATATAGAACTCTATTTTTTTCTGAAAAAAAATAATCACAAGAGAGTTATTTTTGGGGGAAAATGGATTCATTTGGAGTGCTGGTAATGGAAAAAGTGAAAATTTAATCTTTTCTCTCAGTGATTTTTTAAAATTATTTGAATCTTTGGCAAAGGTGATAATCTAGTTGTTCACAATAGTGGAAATATAGCTGATTTACAAATAAGTAAGGAAAAACAGTAACCTCCACTAGCAGTCCAAACTGGAAAATAAATGAAGTATTTGCTAGTGAAAATTAAACTTTAAAAATTATAGTGAAATTACAGCATTAGTGAAAGCACTATAAAATAGGCATTCATAAGTTGCTAGTGACTGCACATTAGGAAACCATTTGGACTGTGTTATGGTTTAGATCTAGAGTGTCCCCAGAGTCTCACATACTCATCTTTTGGAAACTGATTGAATCATGAGGACACTACACAAATCAGTGAATTAAATCATCAATGAGTTCAATAGCTAAAGGTGCTATTAGGAGTGAGCCACTGGGGATGTGACCAGCACAGCTCTGCTCTTGTCCTTAACTGTCTCCCCTCGTTCCACTGGCTTCCACGACAGAAGCAGCTTCCCCTCTGCCAGGCCCTCTCCCAGAACAGGACCTTGAAAACTGTGAACCAACCAAGTCTCTCCTCCTCCAAACTGTGAACAGAAGATATTCTGTCCCAGTGATGGGAAAGGGACTGAGAAAGATTACAGCTATTTTAAATAGTACCATTTGAGCTAACAATTCCATTTATGACTAAGTTCCTTATACTAACAGCAGATTCAAATTGCTAAATTAGAACATCATACAGCTATAAAAATTATGATTATAAACTTTTGCATAATGTGGATAAATGGTTTGGCTTGACCAAGAATCAGCAAATCTTCTTTCTTTTTTTTTTTTTTTTTTTTAGGTTTTTTGAGACAGGGTCTCACTTTGTGGTTCAGGCTGGCCCTGAGCTCAGCCTCAAACTCACATCACAATCCTCCTGCTTCTGCCTCCTGAGTGCTGGGATTACAGGCGTGAGCCACCACGCCCGGCACTGTGGTATGTGGTACTGGTGCTGCTGGGTGTGGGTCTCCACACCCAGTATTGTTATGTGGTTACCGGGGAATCGAACCCAGGTCCTTGAGCTTGCGAGACAGGCGCCGGAACCACTGAGCTAACTCCCCGGCCCTCAGCAAATCTTCTCAGTAGAGGGCCAGATAACAAATATTTTATACACTGTCGGCTATATTATCTCTGCTACAACTACTGAAGTGTGCTGTCAGAGCACAAAAGTAGCCACAGACAAATGTAAATGAATTATTATGGCTACATTACATTAGAAGTTTACTTACAGGGCCAGGGATTTAGCTCAGTGGTTCTGACGCCTGTCTTGCAAGCACAAGGGCCCAGGTTTGATCCCCGGTGACCACATACAACAAAACTGGGCGTGAAGACTCGTCTAACAGCAGTCAGTACCACTTACCACAGTGCCGGGCGTGGCAGCTCACGCCTGTAATCCCAGCACTCGGGGGGCAGAGGCAGGAGGATTGTGATGTGAGTTTGAGGCTGAGCTCAGGGCCAGCCTGAACCACAAAGCGAGACCCTATCTCAAAAAAAAAGTTTACTTAAAGACACTGAAATATAAATTTCACATAACTTTAATGTGTCATGAAGTATTCTTCTTCTTTTGCTTTCTCCCCAACAATTTCAAATGTGAAGACTATTGTTAGTTTATAAGCTACAGAAAAATAGGTGGCAGGTCAATTTGCCTACAGTTTATACTTTGCTGGAGCTTATAGCAAGTGCAAACATAGCATACAAAATTAGAAAATTACATATACTACTTTTGACATACTAAAATTACTGGAACTTTTTCTCTATTCTCTTATAACTTCCAAATTATCTATGATAAACATACTTTACTTCTGTAACTATAACTCCTTTATTAAAAGACTATATAAAATATATAAACTGAAACTACATATATTTTATATATTAAAATACATATGAGTTATGACTAAAATGTGTGGTTAAAATGAAAATGAATTGGTTACATGAAGTCTCAGAGGACAGATTAACCAAGTGTTTTAGCAAGTTTTGAAAAGACTGATTTAGCAGAGAACACTCTCATTTCAGAATTTTAAGTTATCTACTTAATATTCTTAATCTGACATTGAGTAAATGCATAGAAAAGTAGTTACACTGAATCATGTGTACCTCTACTCTATACAAATGTAACTCTTTGTGCCAAGTGGCTACTTAAAATTTGTATGCCTTCACTGTACTTCAAACAACACTCCCTACTGCCAAATTACAACTTCTGTGGTCAACTGTATACACATCTCACTCTCTCTGGGAACTATTAGGCAAAAGCCTTCTGACCACTTTTTCATTACTAAAGAATTTCCTCTTAAAGTTGTAACCTTATTTTAAATTCAATGTCAAAAATTCAGTAATAATCTGAAAGCTATAAACTTAGACCTTTTGCTAGTATGTTTTTCCTCTAAGTGAAAATACTAACTCAGTTCTCAGGTAAAGAGAATTAGATGTAGAGTTGTTTGAAAGAAATGACTTTCCTAAGCCTTATTATTCATGTACCTGCCAATCACACATCTTGACAAACTTACAAATATATTCTCATTTCACACTTTACAAACCATTTCTATGCCTTTCCCTGCCACTGATCCCTCACTGTCCTACTACATTATCCCTCACGATCCTAGCAGTTCTTCAAGGGTGCTTCGAGCCTCCGTCCCTCACTGACCCCCAATGCTGGACGTTCTTATTCCCCCAGGCTGTGAACCCTTTGAGCAGGCCAGTCACCTTTTGGAAGGACTGCCCTATTTTCAGTTAGAAGAATGTAGTTTATTTCTAATTAACAGAAGGACACTTCAGATACAAGAAAAAAATAATGTGTGCTGGAGATCACAGCTATGGAATGCCTTCAGAACACAAATACTGAACGGTACATACCAAAACAAATCCTTTACGTGATGTACAGGCATGTCAATTCCACAACAATTAGGCAATTTTCAAAAACTTCACACCAAACTCATCTCTAAGGAAGAACATGCTATACAGTAACTGTGAAAATAATGTCACAACCACAGACTTCCAGAATAATAAGTCTATAAGTTATATTTTAAGAATCTACTTCATATATCACTTGTGACAGATTTCCCCATTCTTGCATAATACATAATGCATATCTAAACATATACATTCTATTATTCATCAAAAATTATTAATTTATTCACAAATAATTGTATAACTATATGGGGTGATATGTGATACTTCGATACACATACATATTATATAATAACAAACTGGACTAATTAATATTCATTACATCATATGCTTATTTTTTGTTGAGAACGTTTGAATCCACTTTTAGCAATGAAGTGCATAATACATTGTTACTAACCACAATCACTTTGCTGTACAATGTGCCATCAAAACTCATTCCTCTCATCTAACTGACCAGCATTTCCCCTTATCCCAATCCACCCCATAGTGATCATCATTCTGTTCTCTATTATCGTGCATTCAAATCTTCAGACTCCACATGAGTGCGATTATGTGATTCTTATGTGTCTTTCTGTGCCTGGATTATTCTGTTTGGAATAATGTCCTCTAAATTAATGCATGCTATTGCAACTGACAAATCTAATTTTTTTAAAACTGACTAGCATTCCATAGGATATAAAAAGTCAACTTTTAATCTATTTATTAGTGAAAGGCACTTCAGTTCTTTCAAATCTTCACTATGTGAATAATGCATGGGAAAGCAGATATCTCTTTGACATACTGATCTCAAATTTTTCAGGTAAATATCCGCAAGTGGAACCTGGGATACAGACAAGATGTGTCAGATTTCCCTGTTTTTTCCCTGATGTGCTCACATAAGACTTCTTTCCCTGAAGAGTTCATCAAGAATTCCTAGGTTTCTGAAATCCCTCTACCAGGTCCAGTTTCCAATCTACCAGAGGATTCCCTGGGAATACAGGTGAGGTCTCTTATAGAGCTGATGTATGCTCATTCCGGCCTCACTGGAACTCTGATTGGAACCCAATGTCTAGCAGAGTCTGTCACAAAAAAGGTCTTTCTGCCTTCAGTTTAGATCCTCTTCGTGAGAGTACACAGGCCAGTCCCTCGACCTGTGTAGAAGATGGTACTGGGCACTTCTATTTTCCACATCTTCTCTGGCCACATGCCTCAAAACTTCCCCCAGCTCTCCTTTGCTAATCACTCGAGCGCTTACTCAAATTAACTCCCTAACAGCCTGCACACTAGTTCTTCAGAAAAACCTACACTTCCTTGCAACACAGTTTGGGCTCAGAAAAGTGTCCAATAGGTAATTTTCACATAGGTTTCAAAGTTCCTTATTAAACATTTCCATCAACTATTTAAGTATTCCTTTATTTTCTCCAGCCTACTGTACTTTTAATTTTTGCAAATAGATTATGCTTTCAAACTTCCATTTCCTTCTATTAATGCCTACTATTTAGAAACTCAAACTTGCTGTTGAAGACAAGCAAAAAATAGGATAGGCAAAACTCATAACAAGGTTTAAGCACAGGTAATGAATAAGTAAGTTGTAAAACATGGGCAGAATTTACATGCAAAGATGTTAGTAACTTAGTACCCTATGAGACATGCTACTTTATAGCTGCAAAGGGATAGGAAGATCATGTCAGGAGGTAAAGATGTACCATCAGGTGCCTTCAGGAGATGAGCCCTAGAACTATAGATCAGACCCATACCTGTTTAGGAGCCTAGTGGCAAACAACAGCTACTGGCCAGACAAGTTCATTCCAGTATCTTCTCTGGAGAATAAGCATGTCTAAGTGGGCCTGGGCACTTTCTATTCCCCAAGCCCTCTTTTTCCAATCTCAGCCCTGCATTTTATGACTCAGAAATGTGGGTACAGTAGAGAAACCCCTGTCTTATGAACAATATGCACACAAGAAGTCATGCCCTACAGTCCTTACCCCACCTGCTGCACTAGTCCCATTCCAAGTACTCAGAAGCGGCACTTCTATCATCGCAGTAAGTTCTACAGGCTAGTGCTGGCGTAGAGCGCTGCCTTCTTGAAGGAAAGGCCATTGTTTGGTCCTGTACTACCAGAGGCTCCACTGTGACAGACACAACAGCTCCTCTCAATGCCCACCGATCACGGAATAAGTAAATGGCCTTCTTCTAACCGATAATCTAAAGAAAGATAAGAAGGCAAATTTTGCTATTAAACTCCTCTCTTTCTGAGAACATTTATTTCATATACCTTAATTTCATCACAACTTTTTAAAATTCCTTATTAAGGGTCAAACCTTTAGAAGAGACCTCAGTGTTTCTCCCTATGTTTAATGAGCCTCTAGTGGCTATCATTTTATATATATATATAATTATAATATATAATATATAATTATATTATATATATATATATATATATATATATATAATTTTTTTTAAACCTTAGGCCACTCGGAAAAAGGAGGAAAAAAAATCTTGTGACCAAAGACAAGGGGAATATTATCTTGGCCAGTGTCCATGCTCAAGACATCTGGACAAGAGTCCTAGCTCCCTACAGCTAAATTTTCTATATCAGAGAAATAAGCATTACTCATTCTACTGCACTAATTGTCAATTTTCATACTCTCCCGAGAAAAAGATTCTACTATACCCTAAATTTGGAGGCAATCTAATTGTCTGATACAAACCTTCAAAGTTTCCTTTGAGTTGCGTGTCTATCTGCTTGGGCAGAATAGGGGAAGAGAGGGAATTTACATTCACTTGCTAAACATTAGCATCTCCTGTTCAGTCATTTGAATGCAGGACAGTTAGAGGGAAACAGTTAGAGAACAAGAGTTGACATATACAGTGTAAAATCTTTTCAGGTGCTTGGATTCAATGAGGGAGAAAGTGAGACGGAACCGTATTTCAGCTTCCTAACTGTGTTCCAGTCAGCAGGAACTTTGTGACAGGTCTCTGTCTCTCAGCTACACTTGACTGGCTTTTGCTGACATGCAGCTGTCAGACAGCAGCCCTCCACCAGGCCCTAACATGCTCCACAGCTTCACCCAATTAACTCACTCTCACTTGACACAGCAGCAAAAAGCTTCATAATATGTGGTCAAGGTGCATGGTGTCTGCCTGCCCTCGAACTGCTCACATATAGCAAGATGTTTAACTACTTTTCTTTCTGCCTGTGTGCTCAGAACACATGTGACTACAATTCAGTCATTCCATGTGTTGACCTGGGTGGGAATCACAGAAAGAGTACAGTGACACATTAAGCTACTCCAAACTAGGCTTCCGGATGACTAATGTTAAATTGCATGTAAGTCTCTCTAGGACCCAAGAAGTAGACTTGATTTTTAGATTACCAAAATTTAATATTAATGATTCATAGTTTCCCCCATAGGATAATAGTAGTGTATAATGAATGCTTCAAATAGAAAAAGAACACTTGACAAGGGCAGAAATGACTAGGCACAATTCAAGAACATGGAATTTAGCCTTTGCTTGTAAAAATGCACTTTCTGACAAACTATAATTTTAAAAAATTTTTGTCATGTTATCGAGCTTTTAAGATGAAATCCATTATACTTTAAAGTATGTCTGGCAAAGAAGTAAAAATTTTTAATACTTATTTTGAAAAATAGTCTGAGCAATTTGCACATTTCTCTTACCTCCACTAAGTTTAGATCTAAGCATATAATCAGTTTTCATTTGTTTATACTCTGAAAGTCTGAAAAGTATTTTTAAAATCTCTATAAAGAAACCAAAAATTAATATAAACTATACTGCACTCAGAAACTTAAATTTGTAAAGTTATATAATGAAGGAGCCACCAAAAATTAATGTAAGCCTCCTGATTATTCATATTCAAGTGTAGATGAATACAGTGATTAGGATAGAGTTATGATTTCAATTCCAAGTAGCCTACCCATAATCAAAGCTGCAAATCTAATTACAGGATGGGGAATTCTAGCCTCCACCACCGTGAACTCGTCCCAGCAGAGATTTGTCATTACACTTCAAAGAAGGCAAGGCAGAGTCTTATTTCAACTTGCCATTTTTTGAGACTAAGACAACTGTATTTTGTTGTCTAGTTTAACGTAGTTATGTTTCTGTAACACACCTTCAGTTTGAAGGAAATCTTTTTACATAAAATGCAAATTTGCTGTACTGAACACAAAGAACATCAGAAGATTAATCAGAAGGCAATCTTGATGGACTTAGTAGGCAATTAAAAAAAATATCCTGCATCAATTTTGTTCATTAAGTACTATAGCCAAATTTTTTACATAACCTATCTAGACTCTAATCCATCCCAATCTCTCCTTTTACTAATCTCAGACAACTCTCACTTCTCAAGTGCTCTTTTTTAATACGATGAATCATAAGTACATATTTATATATGTATGTATGTATGTATGTATGTATGTATGTATGTATGTCTTCTCACAAAATCTTTCAGATCTCTGGGAGATAGCACCTAATTTCATCTTAACTAATGAAGTAATAGAACACATTGTTTAAAAGCAGGATTCAAGAGGATTTTTAAAAGATGGCAGAGCATGAGCAGACAGCACCGGGAAACTCCAAGACAATAACAGCAATGGCAGAATCCATCAATTTTGGAACTCTGGAGTGTGTATAAGGCTTTCAACTTCCAAGCAAGGATTTGAACAGGGAAGTGTGATGAGTTTCAGTCAATTTCTTGTGGGTGATCCCTGACACTGAGGCAGCTCTATGGTAGTAGCTACCCACTTGTCACCAAAATCCCTATGGCAGACAACAGTGCATATCATTTGCAGGAGCCAAGTTGGGCAAAAAGGACCCTGGTTTCCAAATAGCAGTATTTGTGCTGTGAGTACTGCTTCTGATCACAGAGGTACAGCCAGAAACAGATGACCATTTTTTTTTCCTCCATGATAACCTTCCCCTTGGATAAAGTAGTAAGCAGGGGACTTAAAAAGGCAATATTGCACTCAGTATGCACAAGAGAAACAGATATACTGCAGGCCACAGAAATTTACAAGATTACCAGTCAATATCCTCCCACAGAGTCAAATGTAGAAGAGTACACAGATCTGTCCTCATCGTAGAGATCCAAAAGATCCAGCCAAAGGCCTGGAGCCCTCGGTAATGTTCTGTACTAGTCCCCGTCAGGAGGCCAAGGAAGATGGAAAGGTCTGCCAGGGCCAGAGCTGAGGGCAGCGTCGGCACCAGGGCTGGAGAATCTGTGCTGAAAGCCGAGAGGGGACATACAGGCGAAGGTGAGGACCGGAGCTCCTCCAGAGAGAACAGCAGCCGTCCTTGGTGAGGATGGAGGCCTGGGCTCAGCTGAACACAGCAGCTGAAGTCCCTCCAAAGAAAAGCAGCCGGAACAAAGCTCTTCCAAGGAAAATCAGCTGAAACTTTCCAGTCTCCTGAAGTGGGTCTTCCACACCCAGAACCACGCTGACTCCACTCCAGCGACAATTAGTCAGGAACCACCACAGGTAATATCCTTTCTTCATCCTTTCATTATTCTTTTTCTACTTTTTCCACTTTTTGGACTCAGACATTAAGAAATGGGACATTTGAAAGCAATTTCATATATGACATGATCTCACAAACCTATGGAAAGTAGAGATTCAAAAAAAAAACTCAGAAAGATTATAAGTTTACACTTCAGGGTGATCCCTGACATTGAGACAGCTATAATAATTTTTCAAATGCAGAAACAAAACCCACCAATCCCTAGGGGTAGAGTGTATAATTTCCAGGAATACTATAATATTTTAAGTGTTTATTTTTCAATAGAAAAAAATCATAAGTCATACAAAGAAATGTAAATGGATGGCCCTTTCAAAAGAAAAACAAATCAATAGAAATTGGCCATGAGAAAGACTTACTAGCAGGCCTATGACAAAAAGACTTTGAAACAGCCCTGAAAGATCAAGAACTAAAAGAAGAGGAGGAGAAATTCAAGAAAATTAATACCTGAACAAAACATAAATATTAATTAACAGAAAATTTAAAATGAAACAGTAAAAAAATTCTAGAGCTGAAAAGTACAGCACCTGAAATGAAATAGCACAGATATCTAAAAGCAAATTTTGGCAGGCAGAAGAACCAGTGAACATGAAGACATAATAATACAAATCTCTGATCTTGAAGAACAGAAAGAAAAATAGCTGAAGAAAAAGAATCATACTTAACGGACTCGAGGGACAGATTCAAGTGCACCCTATATGGGCACTGTGGAAATTCTGGAAGAGGGAAAAGAAAGTGGTAGAAAGAATATCTGAACAAATACTGGTTGAAAACTTTCTAAATCTGATGAAATGCATCAATATGAATGTCCAGAAAACTCAACAAATTCCAAATAGGATGGGTTCAAAGGGACTCACAAAGAGATACATAATCAAACTGTCAGAAAACAGAGAATCTTAAAGTCAGAAAGAATAATGAATTGGCACATACAGTGTATCTCCAGGAAGATTATCATCAGATTTTTCATCAGAAACTTTGGAGGTCGGAGGCAGAGGGTCCATCAAGTCAAAGTCTAAAAGAAAATAAAAACTAAAACTTCTCTACTCAGCAGAACTGTCCTTTAAAGGTGTGGGAGAAATGAAGGCATTCCCAGGTAAACAAAACCCAAGGAAGTTGGTTATCACTAGATCCTTGCTGCAACAAATGCTCAAGAGAACCCTGGATGGTGAAATAAAAGTACACTAAGCAGCAACTCGAGGTCATATGATGAAAAAAATTTTCTACAAAGGTAAATATATGGGCAATTACAAAACCTAGTGTTATTATAACAATGACTTTTGACTGCATTTATTGTTCTCTATATTAAGGACTAATACATTTTAAAATAACTATTAGTATAAAAACATATATTATTGTAATTTTGGTATGCAACTTCACCTTTTCATTTCTACATGATTTAAGAAACCAATAGTGATGATTTTTGACAAAGGGCATCAAGATCATTTAATGGGAAAAAGACAATCTTTCCAACAAATAGTATAGGACATCTGGATGTTCACATGTAAAAGAATGAAGTTGGATCCTTTCCAGAAACGACATTAAAAGGTTAAATAAAATTTGACTGATATAAGTTAAGACCAAAAACTATAAAGTCCTTAGAATAAAACAGGGTAAAAGCTTCTGACAGTGCATTTTGGAAGGATTTTCTTGATGTGATACCAAAGGCATAGAGGGCAAAAGAAACAAACAGACAAACGGATCCACGACAATTTAGTAATTTTGTACATGGAAAACATA
>PVIR01012113.1:35536-45564 GCA_004026965.1 Petromus typicus | reverse complement strand
AGTTCAGGCTGGCCCTGAGCTCAGCCCCCAACTCATCACAGCAATCCTCCTGCCTCTGCCTCCCGAGTGCTGGGATTACAGGCGTGAGCCACCACGTCCGGCACTGTGGTATGTGATATTGGTTGCTGCTGGGCGTGAGTCTCCACACTCAGCATAGGTATGTGGTCACCAGGGATCGAACCCAGGTCCTTGCGCTTGCAAGACAGGCGCCGGAACCATTGAGCTAAATCCCTGGCCCGAAAAAGTTCTAGTTTTGAGGAAGAAGTGTATAATATTATTGAATTTCAAGTCATCAACTGATTTGAATAACTTTGTTAAAGGCTTACTCTGTTTGAGTTACTGGGTGGAGTTATTGTACTAAATAAAACATATCCCTTGGCCTCCAGAATTGCCGTGGGGGAACCAGGCACAAGAAAGTGCAATGAGAGCTACTCATTTTGCCTCTCATTTTGCATTTTCATAATAGTGCTGTGCGAGAACAGAATTGGCACATTTGTTTTGACTTGGAACACACAGGGAAGAGCATAAGACTATCTTCATTATAGAATAGTGTTTAACCTAATTGTTGAAGAAAGAGAGAAAGAGCAAAAGTAACAAAAGGAATTCAGGAAGAGGCAGTTGGAACAAAGATCCTAAAGGGCTGAGGGATGAGAAGCAACCCAGAGGCTGAGTGTAGTGGAGATGCTTGGAGGTAGACCGTGGAGGAGTCCGTACTTCCTGTCCTAAATGTCCCATCAAGGGGAGTAGATCTAAGAACCCATGATGGAACAGAGAATGCCCAGAGATGGCAAGGATCTCATGGCTTAGACCTGAGGAGAGTGATTCTTTAGTGACCTCACACAGGGTCTCTTCATGATGGCTTCCCTCTTAAAGAATCAACAAATTACCTGCAATAATTACCTGCTCAGGTGTGAGTTGAATTTAACCCTTTCTTTTTGCAGAGGTTAAGTGCGAGACCAAGAACTAAATTCTGATATCTCGCTCAATTCAGTCACAAACTATGCTTCATAACAGTGTGTATTTAAGGATTGAATGAAATCTGTGTGTTGATGTACACATCATCATGTGACATCTGCGACATCACAGAGTCAAGGTCACATGTTCCTGCTTTTAAGATGATCTTCTCACTCTTTCTATGTGATTTTCGACATCTGCAGGGTTTGAGACGTTTTCGCTTACAGTGACACTAACCCTTAAAAAAACAGTGGCTCTAGCTTTTTGTGACTTGGAGGAGGAGCCCCTGGCTATACTGGGTGGTTTTTAAAATACAGGTTGAATCATTCGGCAGATAGTTTTGGAGTGCCAGTTATGTGTCAGGGATTCCAATTTTGAGTGCTGGGGATAAAGGGATGGACCACCAGGTAGTGCATATTACTTGTGGGGCTTCTTTTTGAGGTAGGGGGAGATGGAGGAACCGTTGATTAAAACAAATACGTGGAATAAATGATATGTGAGATGAAGATTAGTCTTGTGGAGAGTAATATGCCAGGAAGGGGACATAGGAAATGCTTGGGTCTTATTGGCAGTGTACATATATGCACACATATGTGCACACGTCGATGTTCAGTTTCTAATAGCATGGTCAGGGAAGGCCTGCTGAGAAGCAGCACTGAGCGGATTCCCAGAGGAGGTAACGAGTGAGTAAGTGGAGTGTGTGCAGCAAAGGACATTCAGGCAAGGGAAGAGGAACGGAGGGCTGCAGGTGGGAGGCCAGTCGGGGTGTCTGAGCAGCTTCCTGCGGCCCAGTGACGGGGAGCGAACGGCATGTTTGTGAGTGGTGAGGAGAGTAGTGGGAGGTTGGTGAGGTAAGTCAGGAAAGGGCTGGAGACCTTGTCTGTTCCCCTGAAGGAGAAGATGGGGTCAACAGGGAGGGGAGGATGTACGCAGGAGAGCCGCGCAGTGTGCCCTGCACAAGACTGGTGAGGGACCAGATACCTTCCTACCTGTCAGAATTTTCTGTAAATTTGTTTTGTTTTAAGTCAACATATTTTTTCTCTTTTTTTTCCTTTTTGAAGTCAAGAATAGAAAAACCCTCAATACATTTTTTCTTGGCCTTATAATTAATACCATTAAATGAAATGCCATTTTTGAAAGTGCTGTTCTGCTTAGGAAATAATATATTTTGCTGGGAAAAATACTATGGAACACTATGTTCCTGAAGTGCCTTAAGTTAAAACTTCTCCTAATTTCTGACTAGTGCCTTTTTGCATGTTTTTTCCCCAGATAGTTTGAAATGATATATTCCCGGGATGTGCACCAAAAAGTACTGAGAAAGAGAAGGAGTAGATTAGGAAGCAGCAGATGTAACCTCGTTGGCAGAGAACATTTAGGACCCATTGAATTCTTTAACTGAGAAAAGAGAAATTTGGTGGAACTTAATAATCTCTAAAGAGGAGAAATACAACCTTTGAGACAAGTTTTATGACCTGAATCTTACAGTGTGACTTGTCCAAGAAATGATCAGCAGCTTCAAGATCCGTCATTCTAAATAAGTGAGTTGAGCCTCGTTTTGCTATGCAGTTTTGCTGGTGGGAAGGCTGGCAATGTGACACTCCTATGACACTTTGGGGTCCGAAATAGCAGCTGAAGTTAAACCTGCTGATTACCAGGATAGCAGCTTCTTCATTGCACTGCTCCTTTGTTCTGTTCTTCTTCACACTTATCTCTAGGATGTTGTGTTATTTCAGAAAAACTATACTGTCCATCCCAGTTTGCCCTTGATGGTCAGACTCAAGCTTCATGGGATGAGGGTGTGCCTCTGTGTTTTACAGCAACTTTTAAAATTAAAATTTCTTTGATAATAATTTATTCAGGTGTTAAAATCACATTTCAGCAAGTTAGAATTCTGTTGTTGTTGGTTACAGGTGGAAAATGAATCGATTTTCTATGTTCATGATGGTAGTGAGACCCTGCTTGACAATTTTACCGTCTTTGTAAATAGCTCCAAGCTTGGGAAACAAAGTCTGGCCCAAACTCTTTTTGCGACCATTGAATCCGTCAATGACAAAGCTCCAGTCATAACAGCTAATAGCCTCCTCCAGGTGAGTGCTACATGCTTTTGACTTCACTTGAGAACTTAGAGCTGCTAACTTGATTTTCATTTAGTTCTTTCTAATGGTAAATAATAAGACTGTTTATATGGTTGGCATCGTCCCTCTGCTTTGTATATGTGCTAGTTATTGTGAGGACATTCTGTGGGTTCCTTTTGGGAGGAGATGAAGAGGCGCAATAGAGTCACACCATTTTGCATTTCTCCAGCCCTCACAGGGGTGCCCTTTCTAAGGGAGCTTACTCAGAGGGCCTGCTCAGGGAAGCTCCTGCTAGGCTGGAACTGGGAGAATAAAAGAGTGAGGTTTGCAGCAGACAAATCTGAGAGTCCTGGTTTCCTGCCATTAGCCATGTGACCTTGGGCGAGTTATTTAGTCCCCAAATTCGGACTCATTGAGTAGGGAAGATGGAGATAGGTTTGTGAGAATTAAAATAAAATGAGGAAAATCTTGCACATGGTGTTTACATGTGATAAACATTCTGATGTACTGGCTAAAAAAATAGGCTGTACCAGTTTTTTTGGTAAAATAATACTGCCATGATGAACAGCTTTACTTGTACAATGAGAAAGTTGACACATGGAATAGTTATAAGGGAGGGAGTGGACTCAAAGGCAGGTCTGACTGCGTTTCCCACTCTCAACACCATACTCTATTGCTTTTCCCTGTTACTCCTGACTGACCCAGGCTCTTCTGCACACCCATGTTATTGATATGTTCAAATTGTCTTTATTGGTAAAGAAGGAAGGAAGGATGAAAGGAAGGAAGAAAGCAGAAAGGGAGAGAGAGAGAAAAAGAGAGAGAGCGAGAGAGAGAGAAACTACCGAAGTGGCTATGCCTTTCTCCTGCTAAAGTGACTCTTACAGGTCTTGTTCTACAGCAGTTGTGTCACATGTGGATTTGCCTAGCAACCCAAGGAGATTTGGGGGGTTTTCTGTGTGGTGCAGAACTGCAGGATGAAGAAGCTTCAAGGAAGGAAGTGGAGGCCAAGACCTCATGGTAGATGATCCAGAGTTGGCTGGGAAGGGGAAAAACAGGAGAAAGGAGGTCACTTCTTAGGCTTCTTTGTGGGAAAGAATTAAGTTGCATCATCAATTCAGTCATAGTTTTGCTGTAAAATATACCTGCCAATGTAAGATGTTCGGAAGCAGTGAAATATCCTAGACATTGTCTTTGTCCTCTAAAACTAGGGAAGTACAGACTCTGTCCAGTGGTTTACTGCCTGCCTCTGATATTGAGAGGAGTATTCTCTCTAAAGAGATAGAAGTGGGGTGTCTGGAGTGAAAGGATCGTTTCCTCTCTTTGTACATTGTTACCTCAATAGGTGGATCCAGGCCAGCAAGTGTGCAGTTTCCCACTTTTTATGAATGCCATTCACAGCTGCTCTTTCTGAATTCATTCATTCATTTATCTTTTTAAAAAAATGTTCTTTGTAAGTTTGGGATTATAATTAGGGTACTGGAATTTAAGATTTGTAAACCGGCCAGTGGAACTTGGGTAACATCTCTGTAGGTTTCACTTTCCTTAATAGCAAAACTGTAGGGAAATAGGTTGTTTTGTCTTTTCTTTTTAATATGGGAAAACTTGCTTGATGTGCTCTGGCTCTTTTCAGCTTGACTTAGATGGAGAAGCTATAGTGTTGTCATTTTATATTGTATAGATTCACTCTAGATTGGGTGGAGTGAAACTTTTACTTAAGAGCGAAACATTTATTTAAGAAACAGATAATTTGGCTTTAAAGTCAATGTATCTGCAGACTGAAAGGGGCTAGGTATTTCTGTAGGATGTAGGAATTAGTTAGCATTTCAATAGCTGAGATATAATACCTGATACCCACAATTTAAAGGAGAAAAGTTTGAATTTGGCTCAGTTTCAGGGAATTCAGGCTACAGTAAACTGGGCCAAAGGCAGAAATACCATGGTTGGAAAGGCATAGTAGAACAAAAAGGCTTGGTTCATGGCAGCCAGGAAACAGCAGGGGAACAGTGGTGATAGAGAAAAGACCTTGGAGCCAAGTGCAGACCTCACGATCATTTCTCCATGACCCACACAGATGTACGCAGAAGTGTGCATTGCTAATTCCTTGGACTCCCAAGCCAATCAGGTCAGGACAATCTTAATCATCACAGCATGCTAGCTACTTCTGTACAGACAGAGAAGTAGTTTTAGTAGGACTTGTTTAATAATTTTAAAATGGTAAAAATTCCAAGAAGTTGTGTCTTCCATTACAGGCAGTGGTCTTGTGCAGTATCCAGTGAACTTCCTTCTAGTGTGCGGCTCACTTGCCAAACATGACTTTTTCCTCGGTTTAAATTGTGACTGTTTGAGATTTTATTGATTTTCAGTTATATGGCACAGAGTTTACTTAGATGTCTTCTCTTAGGCACAGATGTGTCACCACCTCTGGTTGGACGATGGCTCCCCAGGAGTCTAGGTGGGATGTTCTGAAAGGGACTCTCTCTGGCCACCACAAAGAAAATAGCCTTGTGCTATTTTCTGTTCATGGATCCATTTTTTTCTGTTTAGTGCCCATCATTTCTGATATTAAGCAATCTATTATCTTTCTCTTCTCATAAACATAAGGTGAATTTGAAAAGGAGTCTACCTGTATTTTCCTCAGTACTTGGCATAATACCTGACAGATATAAGAGCTCAAATAAATGCCTTCAGGGAGCTTATGTTCTGTGAGAGTGTTGATAAAATTATAAGTGGAGGGATGACGTACTGTACTTTCTGCAGAGCTCTTTGAAGACAGAGGACTGGGCTTGGAGAATACTGATATTACAGAGAAGGTGGTTAGGAAAGGACGCTGTCAGGAGGGGACATTTTCAAAGAGGCTTGTCTGTCAGGGGTCCCCAAGACCTTCTCTAATTCACTAACTTGTGAAGACTCAATGGATATAGCATACTCATGGTTTAGATTTATTACAGTGAGAAATATGAAGCAAAGGCAGCAAAGTGCAAAGTTATATGGTGTGAAGTCAGAGGAAACTAGGTCAAGTCTGAGAGTGCTTTTCCAGTGATGTCACGCAGGGTGTGTGTAATTGGTCCAGCAATTGTAATAATACATGCAAAATGTTTTCTACAAGAAAAGTTCCCTGGATACTGGGTGTCAAAGATTTCTTATAAGGGGCTAGTTAGGCAGGCACTCTGCCAAATGTGTACCAGGATCCCACACTTCCAGGAGGAAAAAGGTGTCCAGCACCAACACATTGTACAAACACGTTAGGCACAGGGAGGCGCTCTCACTATTTAGAGAAAGGTTAATAGCAATGTAGAAAACTGTTTAACCATCAAGGTCCCAAGTGACAGTGAAAGGTCATCCTTACAAGCAGATCTTTCTAGGGAATAGCTATCTTAAGCTTGCTCTCAATTAAGGTGGGCTTGGTCAGATGATTCATTCATAGGAATATTAGAAAAAAGAACATTCTAGGGGAAGGAATATTCCAGAATGTAGGCAGTAGGCCGGTAGTAAGCCTGGCATATCTGAAGCCATGAAAAACTTGGAGCAACGGGAGCAGGTGGAGGAGGAGGACGGTGATGGATATTCAGTCCCTCGGTGGGAGCTGAAGTCTGAGCTAAGGACCACTTGGTGCTATGCGGTTTTGTTTCATTAGGTTTCCAGAGATAATCACCACGAAGCAGCCGGTGTACTGAACCCCTGCTATGAGTTAGCCTCAGTTATAAAAGAATCACATGAATGATGAAATGATTTCTCATTTTATTCTCCCCACGACTCTTTAAGTAAAATGAAGATTACAATAGATTCAGAGCATAGAAAGTTGTCATTAAATAGGCCAGATGTTTAGTAAAAGAAAATGAGTTTGGGCCCAGGTGGCCTGATGAGAGTATTTATTCTGCTATCCGCACTGGAATAGTGTTTCAGAATTGCAAGCTTTAACCTATAGGTCAGGGCTAATATATTAAACACAGATTAAATGGAATAAAGTAAACAGTAAGTGTATCAGAATGCAATATATTTAAGAGAGTAAGTATTGTCTTAAACTTTTGCTTGATTTATTTGTATATTAGATTTCAAACACATATACAAACATATGTGTATTGTTATTGCATAAAATATATTTTTTATTTCAGATGTTATTAAAAAAATTGTAAGCCACAGATCTAGTAAAACTAAATTTTTCCATATGGATCAATCAGTTTTTCCCCATTCCTCTTCCTGTTTCTGCATAAACTTCTCCTTTTATGTGTTAAGTCCTAGAAACTCATGTAATAAAATTGTTTTTAGCAGGAAAGGAGTTGAGTGGGAAGGACCAGATATACTCTCTGTTGTGGACTATTGTCACCCAAAGTCATAGTCAGAAGGAAGAAAAATAAATTATAGGATTTCAAATATCCAAAGAAAAGGAGACATGGGTGGTATACATAATATCAATGTCTTTCTTATTATGTGAATGACATTGCTTAAAGAACTTGAGAAAAACACAGTTTTGTGCACTACAACTTTGTAACATAATCACATTGTCTCCTATCAATCTCAGCATAGTTTTGACTTTCATAGCCTAGAAACAGCTGTAGTTGATGCTGATAATTTTGAAAGTCTCTCTGAGTGGTTTATAGCATCAAAGACATCCTTTTGTTTCTGCTCCTAATTTTTAAAAATTGGAGTATGGTATCTCTCTCTAATGCACTGGGACGTATAGCAACAATGGCAAACGCACATAAAAACTTCTTGGAAAGTCTGTGCCTAGTGGTCCTATAACAGGTAGTTTTCATACATTGATAGTCTTTAATACTATGGAAGAATGACCAAACTTATTAACATTGTTCTGAGAGTTAACATAGAAAGTATATTTATCTTATCAAAGTAAGAGAGCAGAGAGAGTACATTTTCAATAAGTTTCCCCCAAGCTGTGGTCACTAGTTGCTCTTTACATCTATTATTATTCCTATGGTTAGAGCTAAAGGGAATCGACTTGCCTGGAAAGATAGACAGTAGTGGAATCTGGGGTAAAGGCAGGTTTGCAAAATGGGACTCCCCTGGGGCCTCCTGATGCTATGCTATCTCTGACCTTAAACAAGCATTTTCTCAAGACCATTCGATTTTCGTGCATGATCATTTAATCTCATTTAGTATCAAGGCCTGAAGGAGGTGGCAGGAAAACCCATTTACAGTCTGCTTGGGAGGAGCAGTTGGGAAAGTGGGGATAGTATTCCTGGTAGATTTTCACATTCAGCCTGGGAATTCATAGCCAGAAATCTGATCATTAGTGTCCCTTCCCAGTATTTCATGAGCAATTCTTTCTACTGAAGTAGGAAGACATTTCCTTAGGTGATGGGACTTTCAGCTGGGGTATATCTTAGAGCTTCTGGTCTCTGCCTTGCAAGTGCAGGTCCTGAGTCTGATCCTGGTACAAAAAAGCAAATCCAAACAAACAAACAAAAAACCATGGACCTTTCAGCTTTCTCTAAGGCCATTCGGCGCCGGGGGGGGAAAATATACTCTCTTGGGTATTCTTGTATTCAAACATGGCCCACAATTTTTATGCATACCCAATAAAATATATTTATGTCCACAAGGGGGCTTCATTTTCCAGTTTTCAAGTATTATATTTCTTTCTGTAATACTGTATATTTTATCTTTTTATATTAAAAACATGATTATTTTCTTGGTTTTTTTTTTTTTTTTTTGGTGGTGCTGATTATTGAACCCAGGGCCCTACACTTACTAAGAAAATTCTCTGTCACTGAGCTACACACCCAGGAGCGCTACTGGCTTTTGCTGAGTACTTGTCTTTCAAAAGAGGTTGAGAACTAGTCATGGAGAAGAAGTAAGGCTGCAAAATTGGAATTAACAGCTGAAGTCCAAGAGGAATCAAATAGTGAGGTGGCGAATTCTTGAAAATTTCATATCTTTCTTATGGCAAGCAAAATTTTGGTCTTTAAACATTGTAAGTATACTTTGAGAGAAACTGACTTGATTTCTAAATCCCTCCTGTTTCTTCTTAAAGCTGAAAGTGAGTTAAAAGAATACATTATTCTGGATTCACATATTTTTTTCAGATCACATTCTTTCAAGTATTATTTCTTGGGCTTTGGGTTACTTTTAAATCTGAATTCAAGTTCAAAGCTGTTGTTGCTTCTCACCAGCTACCTAGTTTCTATTACCAAGCACAAGGCACTAACTCTGACTTCCCCTAAAACAGTGAGGCCGTTGATTGAACTGAATTTGATTTAAATTGAAATGAAGACCTCAGAGTACCACCTCTTGCTTTTTTACTTTTAAAAAATTGATGTTATTGGTACATTTTATACATACACTATGATCACATTCAACATTAAAAATTTGTACCAGCATGTGAGACATTTGATTCTTATTTTTTTCCCTTTCTCTGTTTTGAGTGGTAAGTTTTTCATCTGTTTTGAAAAAAGCAAGAAGGAGAAAGGAAGTGTGTGCAGTACAGTAACTCAGTGGAAAATGTGCCTTGTCCAGTTCTCCTATGGTTGGTGTTGACAAAATAACTGCCTACTATAGGAAGAAAATGGCAACACCCTTCCACTGAGCTCCTAGAGAAAGAATAAAACATATAGGTGGATTTTACAATGTAAACAATGACAAACCCAAATGAGTGGGCTTGGAATTTTGTTACATGGGCCAACTCGTATGTATAGAAACTGTAACCTTTCAATGGGTTAAATAAAGGCTACAACCTTATAATTTGAATGTTAAGGTGATTAGCATTTCTGGTAACTGTTAAAGAGTTGATATCCACAGAGCTTAGCACTGAAAATCCTCCAAATTAAAAATAATCACTCGGGCCAGGGAGTTAGCTCAGTGGTTCCGGCGCCTGTCTTGCAAGCGCAAGGGCCCGGGTTCGATTCCCTGGTAACCACATACCATACTGGGCATGGAGACTCACGCCCAGCAGCAACCAGTACCACATACCACAGTGCCGGGCGTGGTGGCTCACGCCTGTAATCCCAGCACTCGGGAGGCAGAGGCAGGAGGATTGCTGTGATG